>NC_069445.1:39666188-39691356 GCF_026875155.1 Cherax quadricarinatus | reverse complement strand
CTTCATCCAGAATTGTCAGAAGTGAAATAGTCTGGGAAGTGACGTAGTAGAGAGGCAGGATCCATACATAGCTTTAAGACGAGGTATGATAAAGCTCATTAAGCAGAGGAGAGAGAGGACCTAGTAGCCCGACCCCTGCAACCACAATATACACGCACTTGTGTATGTTTTTATTTTTTTTATTGTTTTGTGAGCATTTCTTTTTTTAAGTGTGGAGAGTGTGTGTGTATGTGTGTGTGTGTGTGTATGTATGTGTTTGTGTTGTATTTGTTGTGTGTGTGTTTGTGTGTTTTGGATAGTGTTTGTTATTTTAATGACAATCACCTCCATACGGGTCATAAAGCGTCAAACTAGAGAATGCCTCTTCCGATCGGCTTCACACTTTCAAAAGCTCGAATTACTTTTCTGACCGTCTCAGAGGCTCTTTACTTTTTTTTTCCCTCGAAAGTCACCTAAAACTTTTTATAGTCCTATACTGCCAGAATCCTCAGTACTGTTGAGGACTTCAAACAATTTTCAGTAATTTTCAGACTGCCCCGAGCAGTCTGAAATTACTGTAAGTTTAAATGGCCTTGACGAACGTTCAGGATGGAAAGGATTTTTTTAGAGTTCAGTCAAATCGGCGTTTGTCATATATTGTAAATAAGTGAAGTGCGTGTGTGAGGGAGACGAAGAGAGAGGGAGAGAGAGAGAGAGAGAGAGAGAGAGAAGAGAGAGAGAGAGAGAGAGATATTCTTCCTCACATTCCAGAACCTCATGCATATGCAGATGACTGTACTCTGACATTCACTTATCCAAGAGAAGAAATGCCAGCTGCTCTAAGCTACATCAATCACCACCTAAGAGCTATATCTGCCTGCGGAAACCGATGACAGGTAACATTTCCACCTGAGAAAACACAAATGATGATGATGATCTCTAGGCACCATGATTTTAATGCCGGAGCTGTAGTAAGTATGGTTGGGAGAGGTGTTGGTACCTGGAAAGCAGTTGATATCCTTGGGATGAAATTTGACTCAAAACTGACCATGAAGAACCACGTTGTAAATCTTGCAAACAAGGCAACCAGGAAGCTTACAGCACTTCGAAGTATCTCGCATCTGCTTGACAGTGGGGGTTGCAAGATTCTGATTGAGGCACAACTACGCTCACACCTTAAGTATGCTTCACTTCCTGCACCCCCCTCTCATCTGCGACTGCTTGACAGAGTAGAGAACAGAGCAAGACTTCTCATCTCTCGCCTGGATCCATCCTGGATAGTTCTGTCATTTCAGCAGAGCTTTCAACAAAGTAGGGATGTGGGTGACCTTACTGTTATGTACAACGCCAATATTGTCAAAGTACCACACTTGGCTCCACTTGGAGGACAGCGAGAAGCAAGCTTCTGTACCACAAGATGGGGAGAAAGCAGCAACTTCACTCTGGCTGTACCCTTCTCCAGAGCATCACTTCATCTGAGATCATTTATCCCCAGGATAACTCGAGTATGGAACACGTTCGTACAGCATTATGATGTCAACAAGATAAAATTAGTTGATCAAATGAAAATGTTGGCCCACAGATGGCTCCAACTTCATCCTGTTCCTTACTTGTATGTTTCGTAACAATAAAATTCTTTTAAATGAGCTGATGTAGGTAACAGCTCTTAGCTTGTCAATGAAGTTGGGAATCCTTAACCTGTAAATAGCTTGTCAGTAAAATTAGGAATACTTAACCTAACCTTGAACAACCCTGTGTAAAAAAAATGTGTGTGTGTGTGTGTGTGTGAGAGAGAGAGAGAGAGAGAGAGAGAGGTGAGAAGGAGAGAGAGGAGATGAGAGACGAGAGAGAGAGAGAGAGAGAGAGAAGAGAGAGAGAGGGAGAGATGCATCTGAGCACCAGAAGATCTATAACTCATGCTTCACTGGAAACAGACAAGGCTGCACTGCTGATTAATGGCAAGTCATTCCGAGAGGGCTTCCCCACGAAGGAAGTGAATGCAAGAGACAAGCAGACAGAGCACCGGGAAAGAAGCAGCAGGAGGGGGGGGGGAAGCTTGAGTGGAAAACAGGTACAGAATAAAAAGAGAAAGTGATGGAAGAGGAAGAAGAAACGAGGAGGAGGAGGAGGGGGAGGAGGAGGAGGAGGAGGAGGAGGAGGAGGAGGAGGAGGAGGAGGAAAGTCATGTGTAAATATACAAGACTGAGACATGACAGACAGGAGAATATGAGAGGTGAAGCAGTGCAAGATAAAGAATGTTCAGTGTCTTGTATAAACGTAGAGTGGTGAACCAAGACAGGTAGAGTGGTGAACCAAGACAGGTAGAGTGGTGAACCAAGACAGGTAGAGTGGTGGACCAAGGCAGATGGAGTGGTGGACCAAGGGAGATGGAGGTGTGGAACAAGGGAGTAGAGTGGTGAACCAAGGCAGGTAGAGTGGTGAAACCAAAGGCAGGTAGAGTGGTGGACCAAGGCAGGTAGAGTGGTGGACCAAGGCAGGTAGAGTGGTGGACCAAGGCAGGTAGAGTGGTGAACCAAGGCAGGTAGAGTGGTGGACCAAGGCAGGTAGAGTGGTGGACCAAGGAGGTTAGAGTGGTGGACCAAGGCAGGTAGAGTGTGAACCAAGGCAGGTAGAGTGGTGAAACCAAAGGCAGGTAGAGTGGTGAACAAAAGCAGGTAGAGTGGTGAACCAAGGCAGGTAGAGTGGTGGACCAAGGCAGGTAGAGTGGTGAACCAAGGCAGGTAGAGTGGTGAACCAAGACAGGTAAAGTGGTGGACCGGTGAACCAAGGCAGGTAGAGTGGTGAACCAAGACAGGTAGAGTGGGACCAAGGCAGGTAGAGTGGTGGACCAAGGCAGGTAGAGTGGTGAACCAAGGCAGGTAGAGTGGAGGCCCAAGGCAGGTAGAGTGGTGAACCAAGGCAGGTTAGAGTGGTTGAACAAAGGCAGGTTAGAGTGGTGAACAAAGGCAGGTAGAGTGGTGAACCAAGGCAGGTAGAGTGGTAACAAAGGCAGGTAGAGTGTGGGGACCAAGGCAGGTAGAGTGGAGGCCCAAGGCAGGTAGAGTGGTGAACCAAGGCAGGTAGAGTGGTGAACAAAGGCAGGTAGAGTGGTGGACCAAGGCAGGTAGAGTGGTGAACCAAGGCAGGTAGAGTGGTGAACAAAAGCAGGTAGAGTGGTGGACCAAGGCAGGTAGAGTGGAGGCCCAAGGCAGGTAGAGTGGTGAACCAAGGCAGGTAGAGTGGTGAACAAAGGCAGGTAGAGTGGTTGACCAAGGCAGGTAGAGTGGTGAACCAAGGCAGGTAGAGTGGTGAACCAAGGCAGGTAGAGTGGTGAACAAAGGCAGGTAGAGTGGTGGACCAAGGCAGGTAGAGTGGTGAACCAAGGCAGGTAGAGTGGTTGACCAAGGCAGGTAGAGTGGTGAACCAAGGCAGGTAGAGTGGTGAACAAAGGCAGGTAGAGTGGTGGACCAAGGCAGGTAGAGTGGAGGCCCAAGGCAGGTAGAGTGGTGGACCAAGGCAGGTAGAGTGGAGGCCCAAGGCAGGTAGAGTGGTGAACCAAGGCAGGTAGAGTGGTGAACCAAGGCAGGTAGAGTGGTGAACCAAGGCAGGCAGAGTGGTGAACCAAGGCAGGTAGAGTGGTGGACCAAGGCAGGTAGAGTGGTGGACCAAGGCAGGTAGAGTGGGACCAAGGCAGGTAGAGTGGAGGCCCAAGGCAGGTAGAGTGGTGAACCAAGGCAGGTAAAGTGGTGGACCAAGGCAGGTAGAGTGGTGAACCAAGGCAGGTAAAGTGGTGGACCAAGGCAGGTAAAGTGGTGGACCAAGGCAGGTAGAGTGGTGGACCAAGGCAGGTAGAGTGGGACCAAGGCAGGTAGAGTGGAGGCCCAAGGCAGGTAGAGTGGTGAACCAAGCCAGGTAAAGTGGTGGACCAAGGCAGATGGAGTGGTGGATCAAAGAAGCTGCTAGTTTAAATTCTCCAGCTGTTACCAGCTCTCTGTTTACATGTATCAGCTGTTTCAGACTTCTTCCAGTTGTGTCGTATTCAACTTTGACTCCATTTTTCTAACTTCAATTCACAAAATGATCACAATATTCTCAGTTAACGACGTAAATATTGTATCAACCTTTCAGATCTATAAAATGATGATATAATAATTATGACATGAAAACGATAATATAATGACAATATAATAATTACACATGAATAATTAAATAATATAGTAACGATGACATAATGATGCTGATTGATATGATAATGATGATGAAAATTATAATGTATGCCCAGCCTTCCGGAACAATTTAATGAAGCTCGTCCAGTGCTTATAATAATAGTAATATAATAATAATAATAATAAATAATAATATAATATATAATAATAATAATAATAATAATAATAATAATAATAATAATAATAATAATAATAATAATAATAATAATAATAATAATAATAATAATAATAATAATAATATACTGCTACTACTACTACTAATAATAATGATAGGTTCTCATGTAGCATCTTTCCGTCTGATACAGTTGTAACATCGTATACCACGCCTAACCCTTCTAGGGTAGGGTAGGTGCCTGAGCCCGAGCCTTTAGCTCATAAGACTGTCATTCCCATTTGCCCCCTTTGGGCGGGGATGGCAGACCAGAGAGGCCTAGCTTGTGGCTAGGCCTGGGGACAGTTGGTCCAAAGATGAGGAGGTACTTGTGCCTCCTCCCATGGGAGACTTAGGTCTCAGACACTCCCTAAAGAGGGAGCCAAGGCCGGGCCACCACTTGGAAAAGGCCTGGGCCGGGAGAATACCGGCGAATCTTTAATAATAATAATAATAATACAGTTGTAAGATGACAGGTACATCTTGCTAGTGCTACTCACACCTACTTCATAACACACATGCGAGTATGTATGTACAAGTTTGTGTATACTCACTTATCTGAGCTTCCTCTCTAATTTCATAATAGTTCTTGTTCTTACAGTGATTCGTTTCATCTCCATGTGAAGTGGATTAGAATCCTTCCTCCGTCCATAAGTGTTGCAAAGGGAGACTAAAATACTAGGAACAAGAAGGCTCGTATCTGATTCTAATACATTAATGACCTCAACGAGAAAGAAGTTTTGAAGTTGGGTTGTTTGAACGTGTGTGTGTGTGTGTGTGTGTGTGTGTGTGTTTGCAGTACGGAGAAGAGTTTATTGTGAATATTAAGGAAGAAGAGAAGGTAGGTACCCTGGCTTTAAGCGAAACAAAATTGGAGGAGGTGGGAGAACTCTAGCGAAGGAGAGTAAATGAGGTTAAACAGGGTGAACCTGAAAGAGAATTAGAGCTAAAGAAATATTAGCGACAATATTAAATAATGAACTATGGAAGAGAAAGATACAAGTGCTTAAATTCAAGAATTATGTGGATTTTAATAAGATTTAAAAGTGAAAAGTGGGTTTTTAATAAATATTTTTGCCCCTGGAGAACGAGGTGCAAAAGGGAAAAAAAAGGGTTTTAAGAAATTAAAGTAAAAATTTAGAACTTTAAAACCAGAAAAATTTAATTGGTTTTTGGAGTTTTACTTTTAAGGGGGGGAAACCTGGAAGAGGGGTGGTTGGGGGGTCCGGGGGGGGGGGGGGGGGTTTAAGGGGGGGTTTTTAAAAAAACCTTGAAAGAGGTTTTTGGTTTTGGGTTTGGTTTTGTTTGGGATTTTTTTTTTTTTAAAAGGGATTTAGGGGTTTTTAATTTTAATTAGTTTTTGGGATGGGGGGTAGGGAGGTTTTGGGGAAATTTTATTTTGTTGGGTTGAGGAGTGCATGTTTTAGAGGGGCGTCAGATATATCAAAATTTTACAAAAAACCCCCACAATGGAAACAAAAAAAAGACGAGGGCGGGCCTATTTTAAACCCATTGAACCCCCGACAATCCACAGTTCTATTCCTTTATTGTTTTTTTTTATCTTTTTTACGTATAATTATTGGGCAAACACAGGTAAAAGCGCTAAAAGTCAAAAAATTAAGGAGATAAAAGTTTAAAAGGCATATGAATAAAGGGTTTAAAAAAAAACCGACAACTTTAACAAAATAAGAACTTGTGCAAAAAATTGGAATCTTTTTTTGGGACACAAATTTTAACAACCTACGTCATTTTAATTTCCCAGACCCCTCTCTTCTACATCCCAAAACCGCTTAACACTTTGTCAGAAAGGGTCAAATATTTTCCTGTCATTTATCCCCGCCCCCACACTCTCTTTTACACTATTATTACTAAACCCCTGCCAAATCTATCCACATCCTTTTTCATTTAAAACCCTGCCAAAAACTTTTAATCTGCTGCCCAATTTCATCATAACTTTTTTCCCCCCTTTCATTTCCCTATCAGTCTCATTTTTTAACACTTGTTCCCGTTTTAGGATTTTTACTATGATTATAGCTCGACGCTAGGGAAAGGCAAAGTTCGAAAAGGGGGACCACCTCGTTCCATCCCCTCCGCCTTGAAGCTTTTTCCCCAGACCTGAGACCCCCTTTCCCCAATCAGGGTCTTTTTCCCCTTTACTCAGGTTTTTTCCCCCAACCCCTTTGGGGGGTTTTTTTTTTGACCCAAAGGGTCTTCTTTCCCTCCCCTTAAGGGTTTTTTTTCCCCTATTTCTTTAGTCTTCTTCTCCCGCCCTCAGCCTCTGCCTCTCAGACACTTCTGGATCAACCAGGTCATGAAGTGATAAAGCTTTTACCCAGCGGGGAAAGGCCAGTCCATACAGTTCACATTGACACGTACGAACCTCATTTTTTCTTGCCCTCTCAGATCTCGCTGTGGGTTTATAATTTGTGGGGGAAAGGGGCCCGAAAACTGGCCACTCACATCTCGATCCCCTTGGGATGTACCTTCGGGAATGGGGGGCCCAAAACCCATCAAACTTATTACAACCCCCAAACATATGGAACATTGTAAAGAGGGTTCCACCACTCTTACTGCCCTTTAACTCCACAAAAACATTTCCCAAGGGGGGTTCCCCGCTTCTTTAAAAAGGTCCTGTACTTGCAAACTCCAGGTATCTATTTTTCCCCTCCAATTAAATTTTTTTGCTTTTTTTTTTTTAAATTTGTTTTTTTTTTTGCATTTTTATTTTTTAGTCAATTTGCGTCAAAGGTTTCTATACACCCTTTTGTTGTTTGGTGAGAGGTGTCCCCCTGGGAAGCTGCATATTCCCCAAATTTCCAAATTTCAAAAAAATGCCCCATACGGATTTATAGCTTTCTGTGGAAATAATTTTATATATATATTTATTTTTAAATATATATAAATTTTTTTAAAAAAATATATAAAATTTATATTTTATTTTTTTTATAAAAAAAAAACCCCTTTTCCCATCATTCACACTATCACTCCCCTTGGCAGAGGGGCGCGGATGGGACTTTTTTGGGATGTCACTCCAAACAGCAAACTTTTCCCAAAACTTTTATAGGTGCGGGCCCACTTTTATTTCCCACCTCCCGGATTTAAATTTCCCAAGCAAACCCGGGTTTTTTCCTTAAAATTCCTTCATAAGAATTAAAAAATTATTCGGCTTACACTAAAAACACTTGTCAAGCCCCCAAAAAACCATTCGTTTTCCATTCACTGATATTCCCATTTCTCCCCACATCCTGATGTATGTATTAATATAACAAACGTTAACACTATCACTATAAACAGCTTAAAACGTCGAAAGCTTAACTCCATCACTACACCACAACACATTTCACTATCACACTTTTTATCATAATCATTATTACCTTAAACTTCACTCGGGCCCAAAGAATAACGTAAACCCGCTCCCAAAAACCGAAAGGCTTAATTTCACAAGCTTTAAAAAACCATCACTACTACAAAAACATTAAACACGTCATTTTTCACTACAAAAAAATTTCCCCATCACAAACTTTTAATACCATCAAATACCCCCAAAAACTTTTTTAAACCATCCGTCAAAAACAACAATCTTAATTCACAAACATTAACACTATCACCCCAAAGTTTTAAAACACCAAATGCTATAAACATTAACCCCAAATCACTATCACCCCCAAAACACACACATTTAATTAAAAACTTTAAATCTTTCCACAAACGAAAAATTTTTTATCTCCCCAATTTTAACCCCATCAAAAATCACCACAATTTCCACAAACCCAAAACAAAAAAATAAAAAACTACAACCAAAAACCTCCCCTAAAAATATTATAGGGCCTCACTCCCAACAAATTAAAATCCCCAAAAAATTAAAAACTTCACTTTCAAAAACATTAACCTCATCCCCTCCCAAAAAACATTAACACCATTACCCACAAATTTTAAACATTTTCACCATCCCCCAAAAACATAAACTATTAAAAACCCATTAATCCCATGTTTTCCCAAACCACAACAAATTTCACTCTCACAAATTTTTAACCCACTACTTCACCTCCCCCAATGAGGTCTTAAACAAACAAAGATAATTAATCTTTTCATCAAAACCCAAAAGGGCTCAAGAAAAAACTGCAGGGAATCCTTTTCAAATTTTTCCAAACCCCCAAACTTTATTTAAAATTTTAACTTTTTTTTTAAAAAAAGGGGTTTAATTTTTAGAATATTAAAAAAAATTTCAGCAGCCCCTTTGGCGTTAGAAAAAAAGGGACTTAGAGTAAACTTCACACGATCGAGGTTGGGAGTTTGGGGAGAAAAAGATCTTCCCCAAAGTTAAATTCCCCCCACCGTCGTCGTTTGTTCCCCTGCTTCCCCCCGACCCACAAAAACATGCCCGGGGGTTGGAAAAATTTATTCCATCATGGCGGGTTTTTTTTTTTTTTTTTTTTTTTAAAAAATTTCCCAAAAATGGGGGTTTATGGCGCGCAGAAGGTGGGATGATCAGCCAGAAGGGCCTTGACGTCAGCAAGGCCAGTAAGGGGGGTTGAAGCCCTGCGTCGAACTTCCCTCTGGAAAAAAAACTTTTTGGAAAATTTAAAGCTTAACCTTTACGACATTGTCAAGAATAAAACGTGGGAACAAAAGGAATAACTACAAACTTCATAAGTTTCCCCCGGGGGGAAAGGTCCCAGGTCAGCCCCCTTTTGGTTTACGAGGTGATTTTGAGGTTCCTCGGAAGAGTCCCGCCCCTTTCCCCTTTTTTTCCTCCCCCGACGCCCATATTTTAAATTTTCAAACGTTTTCCCCCAGTATATTGCCAAAATATGTATCTCAGAACCAATACCCCTTTGACCCTTTGGGAAAGAACTAAGGAGTTTCCCTTTTGGGGGAAAGAGTTTCTTTTTCATGTAACAGATCACCCTTTTAAAAGATGCTCGATAAAGATCAGAAAAATCTTTTCGGTGTATCTAAAGTCCATGGGGATCCAAGGAAAAGGTTTCCAAAAACTCAGCGGTGAAAAAGATACATTTCTTTTCTCCTTGGGAAAGGGCGCTTCACTTGGGGATAAACAACACCCCGGGCAAAGAAAATTAAAAGGACTGGGTCTTGTTAGTAAAGGGGAATCATATTTTAAAGGAAAAGTTTAAATGTTATAAAAATTATTTTCCCCATTCCGGGTGAACATTTTTTGGTTGGGGGATAAATGAAGTTTTTTTTTTACTTTTGATTTTAAGTTTAGGGGGTTTTTTTAAAATTTTTATTTAAAAAAAAAAAGGAACTCTAAAAAGCGCCCCCTCCAGTGGTGAGTTTTTGGGTGTTTTGTGGGGACTGTTTTTAGAAAACCCGTCGGGGGGGGAAAATGGGGCTGAGGGGGTCTCACATTGGGGGATATTGTCTATTTTCTGGATAGTTAAACTCGTCACCACAAAAAAATCACTTTTTTCAAACAATACCATTTTATACCACCACAACAAACTTCACCCCCAAAATTTTTAAAACACATCTTTCCCCTCCAAATGACCCGGTTTTTCACTATCAAAAATTTAATTAATACTTCATCACAAACCCTCTTAAGCTCAAACAACTCCCGGACGATCCTTTTCCAAAAACCCAAACCCCCAACTTTTTTTTCAAATATTACTCTTTTTTACAAAAAGGGGGTTTTTTTTTTTTAAAAAATTAAAAAAAATTTTCAGGCTCCTTTGCTTGAAAAGAAAATGACGTTTGAGAGAAAACTTCACACGTTTGGGGTGGAATTTTGGGGGAAAAGAAAAAAAGATTTTTCCCCGTAAGTTTAAAAATTTGCCTACCGTCGTCGGGGGGGGTTTTTTGCTTCCACACCCACAAGACATGTCCGGGGTTGGAAAAAATTTTTCCATAGGGCGGGTTTTATCTTTCCCTGAATGGGGGTTTATGGCGCGAAAGAGGGGGATGATCAGCAGCAAAGGGCCTTGACTCAGCAAGGTCCTTTGGGTGTAAGCCCTGCGTCGAACTTCCCCTTGGAAAAAAAAAATTTTGGGGAAAAGTGAAGCTTTCCCTTTACGCATTGCAAGAATAACGTCGAAAAATAAATCACTACAAACTTCATAAGATTCCCAGGGGGAAAGGACCCAGGTAAACCATATGGACTCGAGGGGGTTCTTGGGGGGTTCTCGGGGGGAAAAGGGGGGGCCCGCCCTTTCTCCCTTTTTCCTTTTCCGACGCCCAATTTTAATTCATACATTTCTTCCCCCAGTTTATTTGCCAAAATATGTTTTCTAAAACCAATACCCGTGACCCTTGCGAACGCAGGGGGTTTCCCTTGGGAAGAGTTTTATTTTCTATGAAATCAGATCATTTTTTTAAGGTGCTCGATAAAGCACAAATCTTCGAGTGAGACTAAAGCCCCATGAACCCAAGGGGCAAGTTTCTGAAGCTCTGGGGTGAAAAAGATACTATTTCGGGTTTTCCGTAGGAAGCGCTTCACTTGGGAGATAACCACCCTAGAAAAGTCCCTTTAAAGAGGCCCGGGCCCTGTTAGTCAAGAATAAAGGGAAAATTGAATTTTAAATTGTTAAAAGGGAATTATATCTCTTTCCCGGTGAACATTTTTTGCATGGAAAAAGGGGAAGTTTTTTTTTTTAACTTTATATTTTAATTTTATTTTGTTTTTTAAAATTTTTTTTAGGGTTTTAAAAAAAAAGGCACTCTAAGAGCAGCCACCTCCAGTGGTGAGTTCTGGATGTTTTGTGTGACTTTTTGTTAGATAACCAGTCATGTAAAATAGCTGAGATTTGGGTTTTTTTCCAAACATTGAGATATTGCTATATCTGGATAAATACCCTTGTTTTTCTTTCACTATTCTTTTTTCTTTTTTTAAACCAGTGATTTTAAAAACTGAGGGGGGAGTGACCCCCCCCCCAAAAAAAAAAAAAAATCACTGTGCCTCATTTCCAATCACTGTCGTGACAAAAACCCGGTTTTGACATCAAAGTTCAGATGCCCTTTTGGGAAAATGTAACCTCCTTACCTCTTCATCAGAGTGGGGGGCATTGTACTTTCCACCTCCAGGACTCAAATCCATTGAATTCCTAAATTTAAATGTTTCGGGTGTTTAAAACCCAAACAAGCTAGTCAGAAAATATTTGTCTAAACTTTCTAGTGCATCTCACAAAATCTTTAAAGCCTATTGGCGGAAAATTTCCCCAAACGCAAAAAAAACCCCCTTTAAAACCCCCCTTTCCCTTCCCTTTTCCGGGTTTACGATCACTACCCTTTTTTTCCCCCCACCCCCCCGGTAGATTTTTAACGTTTTCTAGTCCATTGTCTTTTCCCCAAATGCATAACTTTTTAAGTTTTTTTTAAATTTTTAAACCAAGAAAGGGGAAATTCGCAAAGTTATTCTTTCCTCAGATTTACGAAATCCGAACGGCTTTATCTTTAAGAGAAATTAAGAACAGTTACTTAGGTACCATTAGCAAATGCAGTTTCATAAAATTGTGTCAGTTAGCAATTTAAAGAATTTTTTGGGTAACCCAAAATCCCGAAGGTTTTTTTAAAAATCAAGTTTGAAGAAATATTCTTGGGGAGAGTTTTTAAAACCCCGAAAAAAATGTCCCAAAAAGGTACTAGTTAGGTGGGGAAAAACAAGGGACATAGTGTAGGGGGGCAGAACACAAGGTACATTGTGTAGGTGGGCCCGAACACAAAGGTACATAGTGTAGCTGGGGAGAAAACAAGGTACAAAATGTAAGGGGGGCAAAATACAAAGTACATAGTGTAGGGGGGGGCAGAAAAACAAGGTTTCATGTGTAAAGTTTGGGAAAAAAACACAAGGTACTAGTGTGGTGGGGGAAAAAACAAGGTACATAGTGTAAACGGTCAGAAAAACAAAAGGGAAAATGTGTGAGCTGGTCGAAAATAAGGTAAAATAGTGTAGCTTTATCAGAAAAACATGGTACATAGTGTACCTGATCAGAAAAAAAAGGTACAAAAGTGTAGTGGGAGGGGTTTTAGTAAATAAATTTTGGGCCTGCCAGGGAGGTGGTCCCAGCCAGGGAGGTTTGATCTGCTGGCGGGGTCCCAGCCACGAAAGTTTGACCTGCCCCGGCAGGGAGTCCCCCCCAGGGAGTTAGAAACCCGGGCCCGGCAGTTGTCCCAAAAGGAGAGGGTTAGGGCCTGCCTGGCAGGGTTTGGGCCCCCGCCCGGAGAGTCAGACATGCCCAGAAGGTTTGGGCTCAGCCCGGAGAGTTAGACCTCCTGGTAGGTGGTCCAGCCCCCAAGTTAGAACCCGCCTGGCAGATGGTCCCAGCCAGGAGAGTTAGGGCCTGCCTGGCAGGGGGTTCCCAAAAAAAAGAGTTAAAACCTGCCTGGCAGGTGGTCCCACTAGGGGAAATTAGACCCTGCCTGGGGAGGTGGGGCCCCGCCAGGAATTTAGACCTGCCTTTGGGAGGTGGTCCTAGCCAGGGGAGTTAGACATTCCTGGAGGTGGCCCCAGCCCGGGGGGGGTGATTAGCTTCCTGGGAGGGGGTCCCCGCCAGGGAGTTAGAAAAATGCCTGGCAGGGGGTCCCCGCCAGGAGGGGTTTGACCCTCCCGGAAAGGGGATCCCAGCCCGGAAGTTAAGGCATTTCCTGGCAGGGGCCCGCCAGGGGGAGGGTTTACCCTGGGCCCGGAGGTTTGGGCCCCCGCCCGGAGAGTTAACATGCCCGGAAAAGGGGGTCCAGCCCCGGGAGGTTTGACCCCGCCTGGGAGGTGGTTTCCCAAACCCGAAGAGTTAGACCTGCCTGGCAGGGGGTCCCAACTAGGGGAGTTAACATCCTGGGAGGTGGTTTCCCCGCCCGGGGAGTTTGACCCGCCTGGGGAGGTGGTCCTAGCCCGGAGAGTTAGAAATGCTGGGAGGGGGCCCCAGCCCGGAAGGGTTTGGACATGCCCGGCAGGGTTTGGGCCCCGCCCCGGAGGTTAGACAGCCTTTGGGAGGGGGTCCAGCCAGGAAGGGTTTTTAAAACAAGCCCCGGCAAAGGGAAACCCCCAGGGGGAGTTAGACATGCCCGGGAGGTGACCCCGCCAGAGAAGTTAGACATGCCGGCAGGTGGGCCCCAGCCAGGAGAAATTAGACCTGCCTAGAAAGGGGGTCCCAGCCAGGGGAGTTAGACATGCCGGCAGGTGGTCCGCCAGGGAGTTTTGACATGCCTGGGGAGGTGATCCCAGCCAGGAGGGAGGTTTGAAAATGCCCGGCAGGGGGTTTTTTCCCGCTGGAGAGTTAGACATGCCTTGGGGGGGGGGGGTGGTCCCCCGCCCGGGGGAGTTTGACATTTCCGGGAGGAGGTCCCCGCCCGGAGGTTAGACATGCCTGGCAGGTGGGGGCCCGCTAAAGGGAAGGGGTTTTTCATGCCCGGCAGGTGGTCCCAGGCCGGAGAGTTAAAAATGGGCCCGGGAGGTGGGCCCCGCTTGGAGGGGTTAGACAAAACCTTTGGGAGGGGTCCCAGCTAGGAGGGGAAAAACATTTCCTGGCAGGTGGTCCCCGCCCGGAGAGTTAGGGCCCCTTTCCCGTCAGGGGGTCCCCGCCAGGGGAGTTTAGACCCCCAGGGAGGGTTTGGGCCCAGCCAGGGGGTTTTGACATGCCGG
This sequence comes from Cherax quadricarinatus, assembly GCF_026875155.1. Classification (NCBI taxonomy): domain Eukaryota; kingdom Metazoa; phylum Arthropoda; class Malacostraca; order Decapoda; family Parastacidae; genus Cherax; species Cherax quadricarinatus. The sequence goes on along the minus strand of NC_069445.1, from coordinate 39,677,408 downwards.
GCAGGTGGTCCCCGCCAGGGAGTTAGACATGCCTGGGAGGTTGGGCCCACCGGAGAGTAGGGCCTGCCAGGCCCGGTGGTCCTAAATCAGGAGAGGTGATCTGCCTGGCGGGGGGTCCCAGCCCCGGGAGTTAGACATCCGGGAGGTGGTCCCAGCCAGGAGGTTAGATCTGCCCCGGCAGGTGGGCCCCGCCCGGAGAGTTTTGACCTGCCCCGGCAGGTGGGCCCCCCAGGGAGTATAGACCCCGCCTGGCAGGTGGTCCCCCGGGGGAGAGTTGACCTCCTGGGAGGTGGTCTCAGCCATAAAGTTAACCCGCCGGAGGTGGGCTCAGCCCCGGGGAGTTAGACCCGCCTGGCAGGTTTGGGCTCAGCCAAAGGGGTTAGCCGCCTGGCAGGTTTTTCCCGCCAGGAGGGGTTTTGACCTGCCGGCCGGGGGTCCCAGCCGGAGAGTTAGACCGTCTGGCAGGTGGTTCAGCCAGGGGAGTTTTGACCCCGCCCCGGAAAGGGGGTCTCAGCCCGGAGAGTTAGACATGCCTGGGGAGGTGGTCTCAAACAGGAGAGTTAGACGTCCCTGGGAGGGGGGTCCACCCGGAGAGTTTAAAAATGCCTGGCAGGTGGTCTCAGCCAGGAGAGTTTGACCCCGCCCGGCAAGTGGGGCCCAGCCCGGAGAGTTAGACAAAGCCCGGCAGGTTGGGTTTTAGCCGGAAGGGGTTAGACTTGCCTTGGGAGGTGGGCCCCGCCCCGGGGAGTTTAGACCTGCCTGGCCGGGTGGTCCCAGCCCGGAGAGTTAGACCTGTTGGCAGTGGGCTCCCGGGCCCGGGGATTTGACCTGCCGGCAGGTGGTCTCACCAAAGGAAAAGTTAGAACATGCCTGGCAGGTGGTTCCTCAGCCCGGGAGTTTAAAATTTCCCGGGGGTGGTCTCAGCCAGGGGAGTTAGCCCTGCCTGGCCCCGGGGTCCAGCCAAGGTTAGACCAGCCTGGAAAAATGGTCTCAGCCGGAAAGTTTTTGAATGCCTGGGGAGGTGGTTTTAGCCAGGGATTTAGGGCTTGCCTGGCCGGGGTCTTTAGCCAGGAGAGTTAGACCTGCCCGGTAGGGTGGGCCCAGCCAGGAGAGTTAGACCTCCTGGAAGGGGGCCCAGCCCGGAGGTTAGACCTGCCTGGCAGGTTTGGGCCCAGCCCGGGGAGTTAAAATGCCTGGCAGGGCGGTCCCAGCCAGGGGAAATTAGACCTGCCTGGGTGGTGGTCCCCGCCAGGGGTTTTGACTTGCCTGGCAGGTGGTCCCCCGCCGGGGAGTTTTGGAAAAATTGCCTGGCAGGTGGTCCCGCCAGGGAGTTTGACCTGCCTGGCAGGTGGTCCCAGCCCGGAGAAAATTAGACTTTTCCTTGGGAGGGTGGTTTCCCCGCCGGGGTTAACCTGGGCCCGGCAGGGGGGGTTTCCCCGCCAGGAGAGTTTGACCTGCCCGGCAATTGGTTTCAGCCAGGAGGTTTTGGGCCCGCCTGGAAAGGGGCCCCGCCAGGGGTTTTGACCGCCCGGGAGGTGGTCCCCCGCCCCGGGAAATTAGACCGGGCCCGGCAGGGGGTCCCAGCCAGGAGAGTTTGCCTTCCTGGCAGGTGGTCCCAGCCAGGAGAAATTTTGACTTGCATGGCAGGGGGTCCCACAGGAGAGTTAGAAACCCGGGCCCGGAAAGGGGTCCCCGCCAGGAGGTTAGACCTGCCTGGGAGGTGGTTCAAAACCAGAGAAATTAGACCGCCTGGCAGGGGGGGTCCCCCCAGGAGAGTTAACCCGCCCGGCAGGTGGTCCCAGCCAGGAGGGGGTTAGCCTGCCCGGCAGGTGGTCCCAGCCAGGAGAGTTTAACCTGCCTGGAGGTGGTTTCCCCCAGGAGAGTTAGACCTGCCCGGCAGGTGGTCTCAGCCAGGAGAGTTAGACCGCCTGGCAGGTGGGCCCCCCAGGGGAGTTTGACCGGGCCCGGCAGGTGGTCCCCCGGGCCAAAGGGAAATTAGACCCGCCTGGCAGGTTGGGCCCCGCCGGAGAGTTAGACCCGCCGGGAGGTTTGGGTTTTAGGGAGGAGGGGGTTTTTCCTGCCTGGCAGTGGGCCCCCGCCAGGGGGAGTTTGACCCGCCTGGCAGGTTTGGTTTCCCCGCCCGGGGTTTGGGCCCGCCCCGGGCCCGGTGGTCCCAGCCCGGGGAGTTAGACCTTTCCCGGCAGGTGGTTTCCCCCCAGGAGGTTTTGACTTGCCTGGCAGGTGGTCCCAGCCCGGGGAGTTAGACCTGCCTGGCAGGGGGTCCCAGGGCCCGGAGAGTTAGGCCTGCCTGGCAGGGGTCTCGCCAAAAGGGGAGTTAGAAAAATGGGCCGGTGGCCCCAGCCAGGAGGGTTTGACCTGCCCCGGGAGGGGGCCCAGCCCGGAGAGTTTTTTCCCGCCCGGCAGGTGGTCCCCAGCCAGGGAGGGTTTAAACCCGCCTGGCAGGGTCCCAGCCAGGAGAGTTAGACCTGCCTGGAGGGTTTGGGCTTTAGCCCGAAGGGTTGACCCCCCTGGCAGGTGGGCCCCGCCGGGGGGTTTGACCCGCCTGGCAGGGGGGTCTCAGCCAGGAGGGGATGACCCGCCCGGAAATGGGGCCCAGCCCCGGAAAAGGGTTTGACCGCCCGGCAAAGGGGGTCCCCCGGGGAGAGATAGACCTGCCTGGCAGGTGGTCCCCCGCAGGAGAGTTTTGGGCCTGCCCCGGCAGGTGGTCCCACCCCGGAGAGTTAGACCTGCCTGGCAGGTGGGTCTCAGCCAGGAGGTTTGAACCGGGCCCGGGGTGGCTCGGGCCGGAGAGTTAGACCTGCCTGGCAGGGGGTCCCAGCCAGGGGAGTTTTTGACCTGCCCGGGAGGGGGGTCCCAAACCAGGGGGAGTTAGACCTGCCTGGCAGGGGGTCCCCCGCCAGGAGAGTTTGAAACCCGCCTGGCAGGGGGTCTCAGGGAAGGGGATTTGACCTGCCTGGCAGGTGGTCCCAGCCAGGAGAGTTAGACCTGCCTGGCAGGGGTCCCAGCCAGGAGAGTTAGAAACCTGGGCCCGGGAGGTGGGTTTCCCCGCCCGGAGAGTTAGGGTGCCCGGCGGTGGGCCCAGCCAGGAGAGTTAGGCCTGCCTGGCAGGGGGGTCCCCGCCCCGGGAAAAGTTTAAACCCGCCTGGCAGGTGGTTAAGCCAGGGATTTTGACCTTTCCTGGGAGGTGGTCCCAGCCCCGGAGGTTGACCTGCCGGCAGGGGGTCCCAGCCAGGGGGTTTGACCTGCCCGGGAGGTGGTTTCCCCCCAGGAGAGTTAGACCTGCCGGCGGTGGGCCCCCCGGAGGTTAGACCTGGGCCCGGCAGGGGTGGGCTCAGGCCCGGGAAATTTTGACCTGCCTGGCGGGGGTTAAGGGCCCGGGAAATTAGACTTGCCTGGCAGGGGGTCCCCGCCAGGAAAAGTTAACCTGCCTGGGAGGTGGCTCACCTGGAGAGTTAGGGCCCTGGCGGGGGGTGGTCTCAAACCAGGGAGTTTTGGGCCTGCCTGGCAGGGGGGTCCCAGCCAGGAGAAGGGGATGAAAGCCGGCAGGGGGTCTCGCCCCGGGGGGAGTTTTGACCTGCCTGGGGAGGTGGTCCCCGGGGCCCGGGGGGAGTTAGAAAATGCCTGGGAGTGGGGCTCAGCCGGAGAGTTAGACCTGCCCTGGCAGGTGGTCCCCCGGAGAGTTTGACCGCCTGGCAGGTGGGGGCAGCCAGGAAGTTTGACCTTTCCCGGGAGGGGGTCCCAAGCCAGGGGAGTTAGACCGCCCGGCCGGTGGTCCCAGCCAGGAGAGGGGGTTAGCCTGCCTGGGAGGGGGGTCCCAGCCAGGAGAGTTAGAAATGCCTGGAGGGGGTCCCAAACCAGGAGGGTTAGACCTTCCTGGGAGGTGGTCCCAGCCAGGGGGAGTTAGAATGCCCGGCAGGTGGGCTCACCCGGAGAGTTAGGGCCCCCGAAGGAGGTGGTCCCAGCCCCGGGGAGTTAGACCTGCCTGGGAGGTGGTCCCCCCAGGAGAGTTAAAACCTGCCCGGAAGGGTTTGGGCTTTAGCAGGAGAGTTTAAAATGCCCGGCAGGGGTCCCCGCCGGGGAGTTAGACCTCCTGGGAGGTGGTCCCCCCCAGGAGAGTTAGGGCCTGCCTTGGGAGGTTGGGCCCAGGGCCCGGAGATTAGACCTGCCTGGGGAGGTGGTCCCAGCCGGGGGAGTTAGAAACCCGCCTGGCAGGTGGTCCCGCCAGGGGGGGTTTGGGCCTGCCTGGCAGGGGGGGTCCCAGCCAAGGGGGAGTTAGGGCCTGCCTGGGAGGGGGTCCCACCAGGAAAAAGTTAGACCTGGGCCCGGCAGGTGGTCCCAACCAGGAAGTTAGACCTGCCGGGAAAGGGGGTCCCCGCCCGGGGAGTTAGACCTGCCTGGCCCGGGGGTCCCCGCCCGGAGAAATTAGACCTCCTTGGGAGGTTGGGCCCAGCCCCGGGGAGTTAGACCCCGCCTGGAGGTGGTCCCCCCCAGGAGAGTTAGACCCCCGCCCGGCAGGTGGTCCCAGCCAGGAAAAGTTTTTGGGCCCGCCTGGCAGGGGGGGGTCTCGCCAGGAGAGTTAGACCTCCCTGGAAAGGGGGTCCCCGGCCCGGAGAGTTAGACCTGCGTGGCGGGGGTCCCAGACCCGGAGAGTTAGCCTGCCCCGGGAGGTGGTCTCAGCCAAAAGGGGAGTTGACCCGCCCCGGGGGTGGGTTCCCCGCCCGGAGGTTAACCTGCCTGGAAATTTGGGCTCAGCCAGGAGAGGGTTTGACCTGCCTGGCAGGGGGTCCCCCGCCCGGAGAGTTAGACCTGCCGGCAGGTTGGGCCCACCCGGAGGGTTAGCCTGCCTGGCAGGTGGTCCCAAACCAGGGGAGTTAGACCTGCCGGGAGGTGGGTCTCAGCCGGAGATTTTGACCTGCCTGGCAAAGGGGGTTTAAAACCCGGAAAAGTTTTGACTGGGCCGGGGATTGGTCCCAAACCAGGAGGAAATTAGACCTGCCTGGAAGGGGGTCCCCAGCCAGGAGAGTTAGACCCCGCCCGGCAGGTGGGCCCAGCCAGGAGAGTTAACCCGCCTGGGGGAAAAGGGGGGTCTCAGCCAGGAGAAATTAGAACCCGGGCCCGGCAAAGGGGGTTCCCCAGCCCGGAAGGTTTTCCTGCCTGGCAGGGGGGGGTCCCAGCCCGGAGGGGTTGGGCCGGCCAGGGGAGGGGGTCCCAGCCAGGAGAGTTAGACCCCGCCCGGCGGTGGGCTCAGCCAAAGGGGAAAGGAGACCTGCCCGGCAGGTGGGCTCAGCCATGAGGGGTTTGACCTGCCGGCAGGGTGGTCCAGCCAGGAGAGTTAGACCTGCCTGGCAGGTGTCTCAAACCAGGAAGATTTGACCTGCCTTGGGAGGTTTGGGCCGCCAGGAGAGTTAGACCTGCCTGGCAGGTGGTCCCAGCCCCGGAGGTTAGACCTGCCTGGAGGGGGTCCCAGCCAGGGGAGTTTGAAACCCGCCGGCAGGTTGGTCCCCAAACCCGGAAAGTTAGACCTGCCTGGAAGGTGGTCTGCCAGGAAAAGTTAAACCCGCCCGGGAGGTTTGGGCCCAGCCCGGAGAGTTAGACCGCCCGGCAGGTTTGGTTCCCCCAGCCAGGAAAAGTTAGACCTGCCTGGCAGGTGGGCTCCCGCCAGGGGGAGTTAGAAACCCGGGCCCGGCAGGGGGGTTCCCAGCCAGGAGAGTTAGGGCCTGCCTGGCAGGTGGGGCCCAGCCCCAGGAAGTTAGACCTGTGGCAGGTGGGCCCCGCCCGGAGAGTTAGAAACCCGCCTGGCAGGTGGTCCCAGGGCCCGGAGAGTTAGACCTGCCTGGGGTGGGCTTAGCCCGGAGGTTTTGACCCGCCTGGCAGGTGGTTTTTCAGCCAGGAGAGTTTGACCTGCCTGGCAGGTTTTTTCCCCAAAACCAAGGAGAGTTAGACCTGCCTGGCAGGTGGTCTCAGGGCCAAAGGGGAGTTAGAAACCTTTCCTGGCCAAAGGGGGTCTCAGCCCGGGGGGTTAGACCTGGGCCCGGCATGGGCCCCGCCAGGAAAAGGTTTTAAACCCGCCTGGCCAAATTTGGGCCCAAACCCGGAGAGTTAGAATGCCTGGGGGGGTGGTCTCACCAAAGGGGATTAGACCTGGCCCGGCAGGTTTGGGCCCGCCAGGGGGGGTTAGATGCCTGGCAGGTGGTCCCCAGCCCGGAGAGTTAGACCGGGCCCCTTTGGGAGGTGGTCCCAGCCGGGGGAGTTAGACCTGCCTGGAAGGGGGGTCCCGCCAGGAGGGTTTGACCTGCCTGGCAGGTTGGTCCCAGCCAGGAGGTTAGACCTTTCCTGGCAGGGGGTCTCAGCCAGGAGAGGTAGAAACCACCCGGCAGGGGTCCAGCCAGGGGAGTTAACCTGCCTGGCAGGTGGTCCCCCGCCCGGAGAGTTAGACCCCGCCCGGAAAGGGGTCCCAGCCAGGAGGTTAAACCGCCTGGAGGTGGTCTCAGCCAGGAAGTTAGGTCCTGCCCGGCAGGGTTTTCCCAGCCAGGGAAATTTGACCTGCCTGGCGGTGGTTTCCCAAACCCGGAGGGGTTTAAACCCGCCTGGCAGGTGGTCCCCGCCCAGGAGAGTTTGGGCCTGCCTGGCAGGGGGTCCCCGGGGGGGAGAGTTTTGATTTCCTGGCAGGGGGGTCCCCGCCAGGGGGAGTTTGACCTGCCTGGGAGGGGGTCTCAGCAGGAGGGGTTAGACCTGCCTGGGAGGGGGTCTCGCCCGGAGAGTTAAAACCTTTCCCGGCAAAGGGGGTCCCACCAGGAAAAGTTAAAACCTTTGGCAGGTGGGTTTCCCCGCCGGTAAAGTTAGACCTGCCTGGGAGGTTTGGGGGCTCGGGGGGGCCCGGAGAGTTAGACCCGCCTGGCAGGTGGCCAGCCAGGGAGTTTTAAACCCGCCTGGCCCGGTGGTCCCAGCCAGGAGAGTTTGACCCCCCCTGGCAGGTTTTTTGGTTCCCCCCCAGGAAAAGTTAGAAACCCGGGCCCGGCAGGTTGGGCCCGCCAGGGTGAGTTAGACCTGCCTGGGGAGCGGAGGCCGGGGGGGGCCCAAAAGTTGGGCCTCCCGGGGGGTTGGGCAAGCCCGGGAGTTAGACCCGCCTGGCAGGTTGGGCCCAGCCCCCGGGAGAGTTTTGGTTTCCCCGAAAGGGGGCCCCGCCGGAGTTTGACCTGTGGCCCGGGTTTGGGGGGCCCCCGCCAGGAAAAGTTTTGGGCCTGCCCCGGGAGGGTTGGTCCCACCCGGAGAGGGTTTGCCTGCCTGGCAGGTGGGCCCCGCCAGGAAGTTTTTACCTGCTTTCAGGGGGTCCCGCCCGGAGAGTTAACCCCCGCCTGGCAGGTGGTTTTCACCCCGGGGGGATTTTGACCTGCCTGGGAGGTTGTTCCAGCCAGGAAAAGGGTTTGACCCGCCTGGGAGGTGGTCCCAAACCAGGAGAGTTTTTGCCGCCTGGCAGGGGAAATTTGATTTTCTTAATTTAAAGATTCTATGACAGGAGCAGATAGGGCTCAGTTTCCCCTACTTAATAAAATTTGGGGGTTTATGTTTTGGACCTAAAAAACTAGTGAGACCAGAGGGGAAATGTTAATGGATGTTTGTATTTTTCGCCTCCCTTAAAGGTGGGACCACCATGGGGGCAAACGGGGCCCCAGTAGTCAATCGGGGTACCGCACTCAAGGGCAACAATGAAAACCGGATTCGGGGGAAACCCGGGAATGATGGAAAAAAATTAAGGCGGGGTTTTCCCCTGAAAACACCTGTTGTCCATGGGTCACCCACAATATAAAATAGGTACCTGGGGGTTAATCGACTGGTGGGGTCGCATCCTGGGGCAAAACTGACCTAATTTTTCCCGATATGTCTGGGAAAAACAAGCCGCCTTTTTATATATAGTTAAAGTATTTTTGTCAGCTAGGACTGTGTACCCCTTTTACATGTACTTGTAGTTAAAAGAAGAAAAATTTTTATTATTGTTTTTATTTTTTCAATTTTTTTTTTTTGTTATTATTTTTATAATTATTATTATCATCATCCCTCTCATGGGGGCCAAATTTAAAAGGCCGGGGTTTCGGTAACTTTATATGTCTTGCAGCGAGGCAGATTCTTCTGTAAATATAATTTGACAGAGAACGCGTTGTCAGGGTGTTGGTGTGTTTGGACCGCTGTTTCTTCTTCTTTGTTTTTCAGGTGTTAACCCCAGGTATACCATACATGTTGTAATGTGTTAACTGTAAATGTTAATACACACGTATATTTTGTGTGATTTAATACTTACATTGCGGATGTCTTTTCCTGGATGTTAAATGTTCAGGATGTTAAATGTTTGACTTCACCTGGAAGTCAGATATTTGACTTCCCCTGGAACATCTTGTATCCCATCAAAAACGGAGGGACTGGTAAAAGCGCAGTGCCATTGCAGTGTCATCGCAGTGCCATTGCGGTACCATCGTGGCCTCCAGCCGAGCCTAATTCGCTATCATTTTAATCCTCTGAGTCATAAATTTACCTGGGTTGTCCCACTGACTTCTCCTCTTCTTCCTCCTCTTGATCTTCCTCCTCCTCTTCCTCTTCTTCTTCCTTGTCCTTCTCCGCCTGTCCTTGTCATCCTGCACCTTCTTGTTTTTTATTGCCTTTCCTAACACATCCTCTTCTCTTCACCCTCCTCTCTTCATCCTCTTCCTAGTCTTTCATTCTATTCTTCTCTCATCGTCATCCTATTCATTTTCCTCTTCTCATATTTACGTCTTTCTCCTTTTTCTTATTATTCTGTACTACCTTCTTCTCTTCCTACTGCTTCTTTTTCTCCATTCTTCAGCTCTTCAACTCTTACTCTGCCTCTCCCTCCTGTTCATCATCTGTCTATTTCTCTTTCTTATTGCTTCATCCTACTCTTCAACCTCAGTTGCATCCTTCCATCCTCTTGGTGCTGCTACTCTGGTTCCTTACGAATTTCCTTCACATGAAGATATATTATTTTCAACTCATGTTTTCATTCTTCGCTATCACTCTCTAGGTAAAATTATTATCTTCGTATAGTTCTTCTCTTCTCTTCTCCTCCTCTATATAGCTGTCAGCTTTTGCTTCCTCTTATTCATTATTCAACCCTGGCAGTTGAGTCGCCGTCTACCATCTGGGTGACCCAGAGTAGGAAACATATTCACCATCATTCATTCAATAGCTGTCTTGGTAGAGTCGTGCAGCCATCAGTATTCAAGTGATCCTGGGAACTGCAACAACCCTGCCCGTCCTTCAGAGTGCAGGCGCCAGAGTACATCGCGCCTGCTGGATGCTCAAGCTTCTAGCATTCAAAACGTTCCTTACCCTTTCTCTCCATCTCTTCCTGGGATGACCCCTACTCCTTCTTTCCACCTTAGATTTATGCATCATCCTTATCATCCTTTTCTGCTCCATCCTCGCAAAATAGCCAAAACCACACAGCAATCCCACTTCTGTCCTCTGAATTGTACTCTTACGCCAACACCGTTTTCTAATTTCTGCTTTCCTAATTCTCTCTACAATATTCACACCACACATCACCCTCGAATATGACATCTCCACTGCCTCAAGCCTCCTCCTCGCTGCAATGTTTAAAACCCATACTTCACCCATATAAAAGTGATAGTGCCACTGTACTCGGTGTTGCTCTTCGTCTAGCCGCCCCATCCTCACCGAACATAAGTGTATTTGTTGCAGGGCGACTGCTGATCAATTCGGATTTCATGGTCTTGTGTGTCACACGTCAGAAGGGAAGTATACCAGACATGAGGAAGTCAACGAAATCATAAAGAGAAGCCTCGCCACAGCCCGTTGCCCAGCCCAACGGAAACCCCAAGTGCAGAGGTCTGACGGAAGTCAAAAGCGTTCTGATGCAGTCACTATGCTACCCTGGAAGGATGGAAAGCAGATTGCCTGGGACTACACCTGTGCTGCCACATTGGCAAACAACTACTTCCCACACTCCGTAGATGAGGGGGTGGAACTGCCAGTCACAAGGAGACCCAGAAGACCCGCAGATATGAAGGCCTTCCCCTTTGCTATAAGTTTAATCCAATAGGGTCGGAGATCCTTGCAGCATGGGGCATATGTGCTCTAAAGTTTCTCAAAGAGCCGGGTGAAAAACTCGTCATAGAAACCAAGTACCACAGGGCGACCAGCTTCCTCTTTCAGAGACTCAGTGTTGTGATCGACCGTCGGGGAGCCGGACGAAAAATTCGAGATGTAGCTCTCGGCTGTTATGTATGTTGTTTTACTCCCTACTGTATTTTTGTCAATGTATTTTGTCAGTGCATTTTGTTTTTAAATAAAGTCTAAATAAAATATAGAGGGTGGAAGGAGAAAACAATTTTCAAACAGCTTCAGGGAGAACCTTGAGTTTTCCCTGAAGCAAGTTTATTCTTTTCTCTGAGGATGAGGGTCCCCAAGACAGTTCCAGAGGTGGTACCTTTACTTTATATATTTATGTAATATTATATATATATATATATATATATATATATATATATATATATATATATATATATATATATATATATATATATATATATATTATAATATATATATATATATATATATATATATATATATATATATATTAGTCAAAGCGGAAAGCTACGAACATAAACTGCGTACTCACGCAGAGTAATTAAAAAAAAGAGAAGACTCATATTTGTTTTGCAATTTTCATGTAAGCTTTAGAGAGGTAGAGAGAGGCTGGTTCATCACTGCTGCTGACTTACACACTGATGCGATAAATGGTTCTGAAAACCGACAAGTTGAAGATTGAGACACTTACGCAATATATGGGAATCTTTAATGAGGAAATGTTTCGCCACACAGCGGCTTCATCAGTCCAGTACAAAGCAGAACGGTGTAAAAAGTGGGGGGAATTTGAGGTAATCAGTCCTCAGACTGGAATCGATGTGTTCAGTCCATCAATTATGTAGAAAGTACAGCATATGGCCGGAGAAGTGACTTATATACTATAGTCAGGTGAGTGGAAGCAGGAGGAGGCGGGATCACAATGGAACCATCCACTACTGTAAGTAGATATTCGTCCGAAGACATACTTACACTACAGTATATGAGTCACTTCTCCGTCCCTATGCTGTACCTTTACAATCTTCCTTATGAAGAAAGATTAAAGATTCTTAAATTACATTCACTTGTTAGACGAAGAAT
>NC_069445.1:39504614-39665688 GCF_026875155.1 Cherax quadricarinatus | reverse complement strand
TCATGGCCAGAAAGGGTGCTTTACCTACTTTTTAAACTGCAACTTAACACCCTCCTTCAGAGTGCGGCACTTACTTCCCACCCCCCAGGACTCAACCCGGGGCCTCCCGGTTTTCCCCCTGAATCCCTTAAAAATGTTACTTTGCTCACACTCCAACGCAGTCAAGTTTTAAAAAACCATTTGTCTCCTTTTCATCCTATCAAACACGCTCCCCCATGCCTGCGGAAGTCCAACCCCCTCGCACCAAAACCTCCTTTACCCCCTCCCCCCAAAAACCCTTTTCCTGGGCCGCCCTACCCCCCTTTCCCCTTCCCATACAGATGAACATTTGAAGTCATTCTGTTTCGCTCCATCTCTCTACATGTCCGCCCACCTCAAAAAACCCTTCCTCAGCCCTCGGAAACAGTTTTGGTAATCCCCAAACTTCCAATTTCCCAAATACGAATTCTTGCTTATATTACACCCACATTGCCCTCGACATGACATCTCCAGCCCCCCGCCTTCTCCCGCTGAAACTTTTTTTTCCCCCGCTTCACCCCCATAAAAGGCTTTGGTAAAAACTATATCTCTACATTCCCCTTTTTCCCCAAAGGAAAATTTTTGTCCCCCACAGACCCCCAAAAGTGCACCACTAATTTTTTTTTCCCTCATCAATTCTATGATTCACCTCATCTTTCAAGACCCTCCGCTGACACGTCCACTCCCAAATATCTGAATACGTTCACCCTCCATACTTCTCCCCCAATCTTTATTCAATTTTTATCACCTAATCCTTTTGTTTCCTCATAACCTTACTCTTTCCCGTATTCCCCTTTTAAATTTTTTCTTCTTTTGCACACCCTACCAAATTCTCCCCCAAATCTCTGCAACTTCTCCCCAAATTCCCAAGAGCACAGTGTCATCGCAAAGGCAGCTGTGACAACCCCATTTTGTGTTGTTTCTTTTCTTTTAACCCCCAGCCTCTTCCCAAAAGACCCCCGCTTACTTCTCTTACAACCCCCATCAAAAATTTTTAAAACAACCACGGTGACATCACAACCCTTGTCAAAGGGGCCTATTTTTTTACGGGGAAAAAAAATTTCCCTTTTTCCCTACATCCAAAATTTACCCCTCAACCCTCGTAAAAACCTTTCACTGCTTTCAGTAACCTACCTCCAACACCATACACTTGCAACATCGCCACTTGCCCCCCATACCCTGTCATATCCCTTTTTTCCAAATCCATAATGCCACAAAGACCTCTTTCCCTTATCTAAATATGTTATTATATGTTTCACTGTAAACCCTGGTCCACACCCCCTACCTTTCCAAAAGCCCCCCTTGTTCATCTGCTATCCTATTCTCCGTTTATCTTAATTTCTTTCAATTAAAAAACTCACCATACACTTTAAGGTACACTCAACAGACTTACCCCCATAATTTTTTTTGCCTCTCTTTTTCCCCTTTCCCTTTTATAAAAGGAACTATGCATCTCTTGCCAACCTAGGTCCCTTACCCTCTTCCATACTTTTATTAAATAATTGCCCCAACCACTCCAAAACTATACCCCCACCTGTTTTTAAAACTTTTTCTTCTTTATCCCTAAATCCCGTGCCTTACCCCCTTTCTTTTTACCTACTCCTCACGAACTTCCCCCACTCACAAAAGGGTTTCCCCCTCCCAAACCCTCCAAAAGGTTATTCCCCCTTTAAAACACAAAATCCACTTCCCTATCTTCTCCATTTAAAATTCCCCCCAAAATACTTATTTTCCCCAAAACCTCTACTTCATTTTAACTCCCCTCTATTTTTCGACAAATTTTGTTCTCTAGGCTTCTTAACTTTTTTAATTTTCACCCAAAACTTTTTCCCTTTTTTTCCAAAAATTTTTTAACTCTCACCCCTCTTTTCATTTGCTTTTTTTACATTCCCCACCTCTTAAATTCCCTTTTCTCCAAAAAACCTTCCCCCTTTCATCACTTCTTTTGTAAAAATTCAATGAACTTTTTCCCCTTTACACCCCTTTTACATAATCATTCCCCCAATGCTTCTTCCTCCTGCACCCATTTTCCCCTGTAACCACAAACTTTGCTGAACACTTAACACTACTTTTTAAACCTCCCCCCTTTTCCTCTTCGACCCCATTGCTATGCTTCATTACCCCATCTACCCCCCAAAAGCTGTTTAATCTTACCCCCAACTGCCTCCTCTTTTAGTTTTTTAAACCTTCACCTCTCTTTCCCTGATGCTTCTATTCTCCTTTTATCCCATCACCTTTTACTCTCAGTGTCGCTACAACTAGAAAGTGATCGTATACTGTGGCCCCCCCTTTTAAACATGACATCCTGAAAGTCTACTCCAGTCTTTTACTCCAATCATAATCCAAAAAAAACTACTTCTTTTGCCCCACATCATATGGTATTTATTTATCCTCTTTTTTTTTTTTAAAATATTTATTACCTATAATAAACCCCTTTCTATACAAAATTCAATAAAAAAACCCCCATTTATTTAACCGGCCCCCAAATTACCTACCCCCACACCCCTCTCTAAAATTTCTCCCCCACTTTTGCATTCAAGTCCCCCCCACAATTACTTCTCACTTGGTTTTTAAAGGCTCCTATACATTCATTTTAAAATCTCCCAAAAAATTTTCTTTCTCCTCTGCATTCCTCCTTCTCCGGTGCAAACACGCTTTTTTGACCCACTTTCGCATCCAAAACCTTTACTTTAATCCCCATAATTCTTGAATTTTTTACATTCATTTTTCTCTTTTCTCCTTCCATAATGATCATTTAAACATTACGCTACCCCTTCCTTTTTCTAACTCTCTCAATACCCAGATTTAATCCTTTGTTTCCCCCCCTGAAATCTCCACCCCTTCAGCTTTGTTTCGCTTAGGGGCCCGGAATCCAAATTCTTTTCATTCATAACATCACAATCATCTGTTTCTTGGAAACCGCACTACTCCCCGCACATTTAAGAACCGTTTTATAAAATTTTTTTTTCTTCCTTTTTTAGAATTTTATACAGGGAAGGGGTTACTAGCCCATTCTCCCGGCATTTTAGCGCCTTTACGACAGCATGGCTTTCGGAGGAAAGAAATTTTTTTCCCCTTCCCCTGGACAATAGAAGAAATAAAAAAAAGAACAAGGCTATTTAGAAAAAAGGGGAAAAACCTAGATGTATGTATATATAATATATGCATGTGCTGTCGTGAAGTGGACCAAAATGTAATAGGAGTAGCAAGTATCCCTGTTATTTTGCGTGTTTATATATATAAAATATATATTATATATATATTATATATATATATATATATATATATGTTTTTTGGGGGGGCCCCCTCTGGGTAAATTGTGGGACCCAAAGCCTCGGGGAAGGGAAAAAAAAAGGCTTCAAGGCAAAATATTTGGATTTTTTTTTGAAGCCCTTTGAAATTCCATTCCCCCCCATCCCCCATCTTTTAAAAATATATTTTTTTTTACTAATAGGAATATTTTATTTCATAATATGATACGAAGATTTAAGATATATATATTTTTTTTTTTTTTTTTTTTTTTTTTTTTTTTTTTTTTTTTTTTTTTTTAACAAGTCGGGCCCTCTCCCACCGGGCAGGGTGACCAAAAAAAAAAAAAAAAGAAAACCCCAAAAAAAAAATACTTTCATCATCATTCAAAAACTTTCACCACACTTGCACATTATACTGTTTTTTTTTTCAGAGGTGTCAGAAAATACAACAGTCTAGAACTACACATAAAAGATACAAACATTCCCCCCAAAATGCCAATATCCCCAAACCCCTCCTTTTTAAAGTGCAGGCTTGTACTTCCCATTTCCAGGATCAAGTCCGACTATATGAAAAAACCGGTTTCCCTGAACCCTTCCTAATATTACCCCGCTACACCCAACAGCGTCAGGGCCCCCAAATACCATTCGTCTCCATTCACTCCTATCTAAAACCCCTCACGCACGCTTCTTTGGGAAGTCCAAACCCCTTCCCACAAAACCCCCCTTTACCCTCTCTCCAAAACCCTTTCGAGGGGGGACCCCCCACCCCCTTCCTTCCCCCCATAGTTTTTTTATGTTTCCATGCATTTTCTTTGATCCATTCCTTAAATGACCAAACCACCTCAACAAACCCCTCTTTTGCCCCTTGACATACTTTTTTAACTCCCCACCTTTCCTAAATTTTACACTCCGAAATTTTTGCATTTAAAAATTTTTCACCACACAGCCCTTAAACAGGACATCTCCATGCCCCCAACCGTCTCCTCGTGTGCATTTTACCACCCAACTTCACAACCCCCTATAAGAGTGTTGGGACTTTTCTTACCTTTTATAATAAACTTCTTTGCCTCCCCTAGATAACGTTTTTTGATTCCCCATATACCCCAACGCACCACTCACCTTTTTTCCCCTCACAATTCTATGATTAACCTCATCCTTATAAACCCTCCCCCCCGACCGTCAACTCCAAGTATAAAACAAATTTACTTCTTCCATACCCCTCCTCCCCCAATTTTATTTTCCAAATTTTCTTTATCTAAATCATTTGACACCCTCATACCTTACTCTTTTCTATGTTCATTTCAACTTTCTCCCTTTACACACTTTCCCCCAAACCATCCACAAACCCTTTTGAAAATTTTTCTTTAGAATCTCCCTAAGCACAGTATCATCAGAAAAAAGTAATTGTCAATTCCCATTTTGAATTTGTTTTCCCCATAATTTAAACCCCCCCCTTTTCCCAAAACCCCAGCATTTACTTCCTTAACAACCCCATCATAAATATATTAAACAACCAGGGGCATTACACATCCCTGTCTAAAACCAACTTTTACCCGGGGAAAAAGTCTCCCTTCTTTACCAACCCCCAACCTGAGCCTCACTTCTTTATAAAAACTCTTTACGCATTTAATAACTTCCACCCATTCCATATACTTGCAACATCTGCCACATTGCTCCCCCTATCCACTCTATCATATCCTTTTCTAAATCCATAAAAAGCAATAAAAACTTTTCCCCACCTTTATCTAAATACGTTCACAAATGCTTCAATGTAAACACTTATCTACACCCCCCCCCTACCCACTCTGAAACCTCCCTTTCTCATCCCCCCAAAACCTACATTCTGTCTTACCCCTAAATTTTTTCAATTTAACCCTACCGTACACTTTTCCTGGTTTTTTTAGTAGCTTATTCCCCTATAATTTTTACAGTTCTTTTTCCCCCCTTCCCTTTTATAAGGGGGCTTAATGCTCTCCGCCAATCCCCAGGTTTCCCCCTTCCCCTTTTATACATTTTTTTTGAACAAAAGTACCAACCACTCCAACACTATATTCCCCCCCCTTTTTAACATTTCTGTCATGATCCCATCATTTCAGCTGCTTTACCCCCTTTCATTTTATAATGCCTCACGACCTCCCCCACACTTACATTCTGCTCTTCTTACTCCTAAAAGAAGGTTACCTCCCTGCCAGTGCATGAAATTACGGCCCTGTTTTTTCCCTTTAAACTTTAAAAGTTCCTCAAAATATTCTCGCAACTACCTAATCCCATCTCCCCTCTACTAATCCCTACTCGTTTTTAACTGACAAATCCTATTTTCCCTTTGCTTTTTTTTAAAATTTAAAAAAAACTCACTCCAAAATTTTTCTTATTTTCTTTAAAAATTTCTTGAAGTCCCCTTCCCACTCTATCATCTGTTTCCTTTTGCACTCTTCCCCCACTCTCTTTACCTTCTTTTTACTCTCCATATTTCTGCTCTTCTTATAACATTTTTCTGCTTTGAAAAAAACCTCTCTAACCCTTTTTTCTTTTTATACACCCTTTACTTCATATTCCACCAATCACTCCTTTTTCCTCCTTTTGGCACCCACCCCCTAAACCCACAAACTTTTTGCCCCACATTCAAATACTGTTTTTTAAAAACTTTCCCAACCCTCTTAAAACCCCCCATTACTCATCTTTGCACTTCCCCACCTTTCTGCCAATAGTCGCTTATATCCGCCCGAACCCTTCCTCCCCCCTTGTTTATCACTTTCACCCCCCCTCTTTTTCTTGTTGTTGCCACCTTCCCCTTTTCCCCCTCTACCTCTTTCTCTAACGTAGCTCAACTAAATAATGATCCGTAATCATTGCCCCTCTATAACTGTAATCCTGGAGCCTACCCCTCAACCTTTTATTTCCACCAATAATAATCTAATAATACTTTTTAGGCTACATCAACCCTTTTTATTTATTTATCCCTTTTTTCTAAAATAGTATACTATTACCAAATTTCTTTTACAAAAGTCAATTAAAGGCTCCCCATTTCATTTACCCCGGGGCCCCCCAAAATTTTTTCCCTACTACTCCCCCCATAACATTTTTTTCCCATTTAGCATTGAAATCCCCAAACCCACCTTTACTCTACAATTCAAAACCCCCCACGCATTCACTCAATTTTTCCCCAAAAATCTCTCTCTCCCCTTACACTTCTCTCTTTCCAGGTGCATACCCTTTTTATCCCCCACTTTAAACATCCAATCTTTATTTTACTCCACAAAAATCCTTAATTAATACATTTATAGCCCCTTTTCCTCCCATGCTTATCCTTCAACATTATGCTACTCCTTTTTAGCCAAAACTCAAATTTGAAACCCCCGACCTAACCCATTTATTCCCTCCACTAAACTCTCCCCCCCCCCTTCAGCTTTGTTTATTAAAGCCGGGGAAATCCAGCTTCTTCTCATTCATAACATCCACAATCTCTCTTTTTTTATCATCTGCAAAACATCCACGCACTTTTCAGACTTCCCACTTTGAAATTTTTTCTTATTCTTTTTAGATCTTTACAGGAAAAGGGGTTTACTACCCCATTGTTCCGGCATTTTCGTTGACTTTTACAACACGCATGGCTTACGGGGGGAAAGATTCTTATTCCACTTCCCCAGGGAATAAAAGGAAAATTAATAAGACCAAAACTGTTAAGATAAAACAAAGAAATCAGATGAGTGTGTATGAATAAATGTTTTATATGTTTTTTTTTTTTTAAAAAGTGACCTAAGGTAAGTAGAAATAGCAAACGTACCCGTAATCTTGCTATTCATAGAAGACAAAAGGTCAGCAATCCCCACCATCAGCAAAAAAAATTACGGCTTTCGTTTTTACACTCACTTGGCAGGACGGTGTACCTCCCTGGGTGGTTGCTGTCTACCAACCTACTACCTATATATATATATATTATATATATATATATATATATATATATATTTATATTTATTAAATATATTATATATATATATATAATTGTGTGTGTGTGTGTGTGTGTGTGTGTGTGTACTCACTAGTTGTACTCACCTAGTTGAGGTTGCGGGGGTCGAGTCCGAGCTCCTGGCCCCGCCTCTTCACTGATCGCTACTAGGTCACTCTCCCTGAGCCGTGAGCTTTATCATACCTCTGCTTAAAGTATGTATGGATCCTGCCTCCAATACATGCTTCCCAAACTATTCCACTTACTGACTACTCTGTGGCTGAAGAATACTTCCTAACATCTCTGTGATTCATCTGTGTCTTCAGCTTCCAACTGTGTCCCCTTGTTACTGTGTCCAATCTCTGGAACATCCTGTCTTTGTCCACCTTGTCAATTCCTCTCAGTATTTTGTATGTCGTTATCATGTCCCCCCTATCTCTCCTGTCCTCCAGTGTCGTCAGGTTGATTTTCCCTTAACCTCTCCTCGTAGGACATACCTCTTAGCTCTGGGACTAGTCTTGTTGCAAACCTTTGCACTTTCTCTAGTTTCTTTACGTGCTTGGCTAGGTGTGGGTTCCAAACTGGTGCGCATACTCCAATATGGGCCTAACGTATACGGTGTACAGGGTCCTGAACGATTCCTTATTAAGATGTCGGAATTGCTGTTCTGAGGTTTGCTAGGCGCCCATATGCTGCAGCAGTTATTTGGTTGATGTGCGCTTCAGGAGATGTGCCTGGTGGTTATACTCACCCCAAGATCTTTTTCCTTGAGTGAGGTTTGTAGTCTCTGACCCCCTAGAACTGTACTCCGTCTGCGGCCTTCTTTGCCCTTCCCCAATCTTCATGACTTTGCACTTGGTGGGATTGAAACTCCAGGAGCCAATTGCTGGACCAGGTCTGCAGCCTGTCCAGATCCTTTGTAGTTCTGCCTTGGTCTTCGATCGAGTGTATTCTTCTCATCAACTTCACGTCATCTGCAAACAGGGACACCTCAGAGTCTATTCCTTCCGTCATGTCGTTCAACAAATACCAGAAACAGCACTGGTCCTAGGACTGACCCCTGCGGGGACCCCGCTGGTCACAGGTGCCCACTCTGACAACCTCGCCACGTACCATGACTCGCTGCTGTCTTCCTGACAAGTATTCCCTGATCCATTGTAGTGCCTTCCCTGTTATCCCTGCTTGGTCCTCCAGTTTTTGCCCCAAACCCTTTTTGTGTAAAAAACTGTGTCAAACGCCTTCTTGCATTTCCAAGAAAATGAAAATCCCCCCCAACCCCTTTCTTCTTGTTTTAAACGCTTTTCCCATGTATGGGAAACCCCATTTGGTTTGGGGCCCACAGGAAACCCCGCCCCTAAAAACCATGCTGGGGGGCTGTTGTTTGGTTCATTCCTTTTTAGGTGTTCCACCACTCTTCTCCTGTTTAATCTTCTCCAAAATTTTGCATACTAAACTTTGTCAGGGGACATGGTCTGTATTTTAAATTGCTTCATGTCTGTCCCCTTTTAAAAAGGGTTTGGGGAAACTAAAATTTGTGTTTTTCCATGCCTCAGGAATCTCCCTGTTTGGGGAAGATGTATTGAATATTTTTGTTGGGGGGTACACATACGCCCTGCCCCCTCTTCAATCCCCAATGGGGAGATGTTTTTCTGGCCCTTTCCCTTTTGAGGTATCTAGTTTCATTTCAGAAGCCTCTTCCTTTTTCCCTCGGTTGTGTCCCACGGGTTTTCCAGAATTTGGGTTTGGTGTGCCCCCCCCCTCCCCGTCTTTCTGGGGGTCCCTTTCTGTTCCTCTGGGGAACACTTCTTTGAATTTTTGGGTTGAGTTCTTCACATATTTTCAGGGTTTTCATTTTTTTGGGTCTCTCCCCCTTTTCCTTCCTTGGCCTGATTACCTGGCCCCTTAAATGTTTTTTTTCCCCCTGATGTGGCTGTAAAAACATTTTTGGGTCAGTTTTGGCTTTCGCGGGCTATGTTTTTAAAAATATTGTTTTGGGGCCCCTCCCTTTTTTATCTGGCATTTTTCGTTTTTTTTTTTTTTTTTAGGGACTGTTTCCCTTAAATTCTCCTGGGTCCTTTCCCTTTTTATATTTCTTCCATTCCCTACCCACATTTGGGTTTTTCCCTCCCTGCCCCCTTTGGGGGTGTGGTGTGTGTGTGGGGGTTTTGTACTTCCTATTTGGGGTTGAAAAGGGGTTTCGATTTCCTGCTCCGGGCCCCCGCCTCTTCACCGTTGTGTGTGTGTGTGTGGGGGGGGGGAATGTTTAACTAGCCTGTAAAACTTCAGTCGGTTTTTCCCAAAAGGCGGGCTCCTCCTGGAAAAAATTAAATTTAATAATAGAAAAAGAAAAAATTTAAAAAACCCAAAATGATAAATATTTTATTTTTAGAAAAGGGAAAAATTTTTAAAACAAAAAAAACATGAATGGGTATCCAAATTGAAAAAAAAATAAAAAATGAAAAAAAAAAAATTTTTTTTAAACCCTCAGGGGCTTTTAGGGTATATCGGGGGAAAAGGGGGGTTGTCAGGTCTAGGGACACTGCATTTTGTTGAAATCGAAAGCCGTTGTGATGGGGGGGGGGTAGCAGGTTTTGGTGCCACCCCGGGGTTTGGGTTTTACAGAGTGTAGCCTTAAATTTAATTTTATTAGATGACAGGAAAAAGGTTCGTTACCATGTTTATAAAGGGGGGGGTTTAGGCCCCTTGTTTTGGGCTTAAAAAACAGGTAAGTAGTTTAAAACATGAGACCCCTCGGACATTAGTTGTCTCCTTTTTTTAATTCTTCTCACCCAAAGCTTCTTTTTCTCATTCCAAGCGGGAAAAGGGAAGGACGGGATTCCCCCACGGGCTTAAAAATCATTTTCCCCTTGATAAGTCCCAATTTACCAAAAAGATGCGGTGATTTTTAAAAAAACTTTTTAACAGATAAAGAATAAAAGGACTAAGTTAATTATTGGTCAAAAGTGAAGTTTTTTAAACCCAAAAAAGTCCATTTAAAATATGTCGGGCGTGTACTTACGTAGTGTTGGGGGGGAAATTTTGGTGAGGTCGAGTGAATTTATGTTTGCCCGGGGAGCCCCACAGTCATTTTTTTGGGGGGGGGAAAAAGAGGGGGGAAGGATAGCGGGTAAAACGGGAACCCTACCTTAACAAGCAGCCGGAAATAAAAATTTAATAAATTTTTTGGGGGAGGGGGAAAAAGGGGGGGGGGGGGAAATAGCGGGAGCTGGAAATTTTCCCTCCCCAAAACAAGTACCCGGCCCAATAAAAACAAATTGTTACTATATTACCCCCTCCTATCCTTTTCTTTTGGGAAATTTTTCCCCTCCCCACTCCCCCTCCCAAGCTTTAGTTGGAGTAAAAAGAAAAATTAGGGAGGAAAAATTTTCAAAAATGGGGAAAACCCAAAAAAAAGGGCAACAAATCTTCTATGACTGCACGATTTAAACCAGTCAGAGAAAAAATTTGGGGATGAAAATTGATATAAAAATTTAGGGCCCTTTAAAAAACCCTGGAGTCCCAATGCCACCTCAATTGGCGAATTTTGGGTTTCCCCTTTAAAAAAATTTTCCCAAAGGTATATAAAAGGTTTTTGGGGGCCTTTTTAAAAAAAAGGGAATTTTTTTTCCCAGCAAAAAAAAATTTTAATTCGGAGTTTCCCCACAAAAGGGGCCCCAAAAAATTCCCTTTTTTCTTTGGGGGTTTATTGTTTCTGCAGGAAGGATTTCTAGCTTGGGAAAGGGGCTACGGGGGAAGGGGGTACCACCCATGGAAATTGGGTTGTAGCCCCAAAATTTAAGCCAGTTTTGGGAAAAGCATCAGTTTTTTAAAACAAATGTTTTATTTTTATCGGGGAATTTTATGTATAGGGTTTTTAAAAAAGATACTTTAAATTCTTTAAAAATTTTTCCCCGAGTTTCATCGGGAAAGTTCAAGGGTTTCCCTTCAAAAACTTTTTAAAAAAAAGTCGGTTTAAGGATGCCTGAAAAGATAGAAAAGGTTGGGGGAAAAAAACCGGCAAAAAAATTTTACGGGAAACCAAGAAAGCTCCCGAAATGGGGGTTCCCTTGGGTTTTTGGGGGAAATTTTAAAATTTTTTAAAAAATTTTTTAAATCTTACTGGGGAGGGGCTGCAGGGGGATTTATTGAAAGTATCAGCCCATGATATCTAATTTGTTATTTTCCAAAGGGAAAAACCCATTTCTTGGGCCCAGTAAAGGGCCCATGGGGGAGCGAAAACCTTTTGAAAAACGGTTGTTAATGTTTGCTTTATGTTCCCCCCACGTGGTTTGTAAAATTCCCGTAAATGTTTTAAAAATAAACGGGAAACATTTGGCATTTCCCCAAAGGGACCTTTTATCGTCTCACATAGATAGAAAGGGCGGGTTATAAAACCCGATCGTATCTTTTAAAGGGGCATAGGCTCGAAACCCCACCGGTTTTTGCTTTAAAGGCCTCTGAAGTAAAATAGCAAGTCTATATGAATTACCCCCTTCAAAACCCATGACTACTGGTGGGGGCAATATGCAGATACTAAAGGTTAAATTTTGATCTTTGGTTTTAAAAAATTTGTCTACCTTCGGTCAAAGGGGCACCCCAAAGGGTTTGAAATTTGGAACTTTTTTAAAATTTTCCCCGTTTGATGGATGTCCGTGAATTAAGTAAAATCTTATGGACTACGTGGAGGTAACCCTGGAAAAATCAGAAAAGGGCCCGTCTGAAAAGTTATCACACACTGAAGTAGTTCATGTCTCTTATGGCACCAAAGTTTCATTAATATTTTGGGTTGGTTCCCGCCCCGAGTGGTCAAGGAATCAAAAAAGTCATGTTTTTTCTTAATCATAGTCTAAGGTAGAGGTGTAAATTACAAAACCCTTACATTCTTAAGTTGTTTTTTCAATTTGGGAGGGGAAAAACTAAGTCAAAGTTTTAAGGCATTTAAAACCAAAAATTTCTTCGGTAATATTTCTTAAGGGTGGGTTTTGATATGATAAAGTTTTGGGTTTCCCCTTTGGGAATTCTTTTGAGGTATTTAAAACTTTCCCAAAAATTTTTTTAAATCCCTTTATAGGGGCCCTTTTTCCATGCAAATAATAATTTTTTTGGCTTGATGGGGAAAAAGTACCGAACTTTATCCCCTATTTTTAAAAACCCTTTCCTTGATTTTTGGGAAATCAAAATGGGTTTTTTTGTATGGTCCATTGAGAAGCTTAGGTTTTCGAAAACTTTGTCGGGGGGGGTTTTCTTAAATTTTTGGTTTTTAAAGGTCATGGAAAAAACCGGGTTAAAAAGACTAAACCCCAAAGATTTTCCCTCCTCATTAGTCCATAAGTCATAAAGGTTGGACAATGGACCTTTGGCCTGTTACCTTTAGAGAAGTTCAAAAGGTAAAAAACCCCAAAAAAGAGTCACGGGGGAATTTTCCCCAAAGGCAAAAAAAGCACGGGGTGGGGAAAACGTTTGCCATTTCCTTGGGTTTTTAAGGGAGCAAATTTTCCTTAAAAGGGAAATTTGAGAATCGAATGCTGGCACTAAATTTCCTCCCAAAAACAGCTGGGAGGGAATAGGGTGTGGGAAAGGGGAAGGCTTCACCCCCAAGGAATTTGGGTTTATGATGTTGCATTAAGTCAGATGGGGTTTTGTTTTCCCACGGTCGGGACAAAAATTTCTCTGGGGGGCCCACTCTGGAGGAAAGGGGAAAAAAAAAGGGGTTCAGCCCCTCTTTTGGGAGTTATCGCCCTTTAAGGGAAGGGGCCTTGGGGAAATCGAAGAAAAAATTAAAACAAAAGGGAAATTTTAAAATTTTATGTCCCCAAGTGAAAGTGGAGATAAAGGACAAACAATGCCCAATACCCTACTTTTTTAAAAGGGTACCGAAAAGGGCGGGCCCTTTTTGCCCAATAGGTATTTCGCCGGGTCCCTTTGGGGGGATGAACGTTGGTAAACTTTTAAACAAAATTGAAATGGGGGTTTAGTGAAAATCAGAGGACATTTTGGGCCCAAAAAAAAAAGGTTTCCCTAAATTTTTTTTGGGGTTTTTACGATGCGAAAAATTGCCCTGCGCTGGCGGTCATGGCCCATTTTAAGAACGGGTTCCCCTCTGCTTTGGGATTGGAACAATTAAGAGGGAAATAGCTGTTCATCTAAAATTAAATTTTAAAATACGGGGACTTGAAAAAATTTTCCCTTTTTATTTTTTAAAAAATTTATATGAAAAGTTTTCCCTTTTGGGAAATTTGGGATTTTTTTTTTGCGGAATTATGGAAATTTTCTGAAGAGAAGGGCTTTTACTTTGAAATTGACAAAGGATTTCCTTCGATATATCTAAAGGTTTAAAATTC
Organism: Cherax quadricarinatus; assembly: GCF_026875155.1. Lineage (NCBI taxonomy): Eukaryota > Metazoa > Arthropoda > Malacostraca > Decapoda > Parastacidae > Cherax > Cherax quadricarinatus. Next base: position 39,652,132 of record NC_069445.1, on the reverse strand, counting down.
GGGGAAAAATAAAAGGAATTGGACAGAAAGAAGCCTGGGCTTTGGTTGGGCCTAGCCAAGACTTTTAGGGTATCGGAGGTGATTTCCTTTTCATTTTTTTTAACATGGGGGAAGGGTGATCCTACTCCCTCGCTTTCGAGAGTAGCTTAAAGGGTTTTTTAACCCCAATTTTTCCCTCACGAGACTTTGTTTTCATCTGAGCTTTCGGGGGGGCTTTTTCTGACTCTCGGGAAAAAGGATCTGACCCCACTTATGCCATCTTTGGGGGTTTTAAAAGGTAAACCCTCAGAAGGAAAAATGGCCCCTTTACATTACCTATTAGTACAGAGCAAGAATGATGGGGGGTTTAGTACGGCTTCAGCCCAAACCCTTGTAAAAACCATTTAGACCAAATGTAAAAACCCGGATTGTAGGAAAAAGTTTTCTGTTGGGGCCCAAAGTAGTCTAAAAAGTATAGCAGGGGAAATGAGTTTCTTTAAGACCCGGGAAAAAAGCTTTCAAAAATTTGACTATACATGTGCACCCATTTGTCTGAAAAAATGGTGGGTTTCATTAAGTCCTTTTAACTTTCCTGAACAGAAGGGTGTTTGGGTCATTACAATTTTTTAAAAACTTTTTCCCAAACTTTTTGGACCCTTTTTTAAAAGGGACAATCGGACTTTTTTGGGCCCTTTAAAAACCACACAAATGAAAAAACAGGAATAAAAGAATCACTTTACTTTCCACTAGAGGCTTTGATTTCTTAAGGTCTGATAAAAACCCTTGCCCTTAGGGTTGGGACCCCTTTAGGTCTTTATGGGGAATTATGGGGCCTCGGGCATGCTGTCGGCCGGCCCCTCGGGAAAACCCCCTTTCAGTTTTAAATCAGGTTATTTTCTTTAATAAATGTTCAAATTTCTGGGGGGGGAAAAAGCTGTCGGGAAAATGGTCAGAAACCCAAATGAAGTCTCAAAAGAGTTTTTTAAATTTTTGATCAGTTCCTAAACCTCTCTACCCAAAAAACCGAAAAAAAACAAAAAGATTTGGTTTCCCCTGGAAACTGTGAAAGTTTTGCCGGCTGAAAGGGTTTTGGCATACCTGAAATCTTTCCTGAAAGGGAAAATTAGTGGTTTTTTTATTGTTTAAAGGGATTGCCTTTTCAGTAGGTTAAAATTTTACATGTGATACCCTTGCGAAAAAGTTGCTTTTTAAATTTAAAAGGTTTTTGTACAAGAAAAAAAAAACATCCCGAACCTGGTAGCCCAGGGCAGAGGGCCTTTCCACAGGGGGGGGGCGGTATTTTAAAAACCTGTTTGATGTATGAAGAAATTGTCTTCTCCATTTTGGAAAAGGGAGGAAAAATTAGGTTTTGGGAAATTTGTGCACAGCTGCTTGATGTTCTTTTTACCCCTTTCCCTCTAATTGTTGCTGTTTTTAAAAATTTAACTTTTTATTCTCTAATTAAAGGGCCGAGCTTTTTCGAGCTCGCGATCCTTTTCTCTCTCTTTTTAAACTCAAGTTCTCCATTTTTTCCTCACATTATTAGCTTCCTCCTCTACTTCTCTAGCCTTTGCTCTTTCCTCAAGTTCTCTTAATTTAATTGTTCCTCACATACTTTGCTTGCTCCCCACGTTTCCCCAGCTCTCTCCTCACGATCAAGTCTATCCGTCCTTTTTGTTTTCTCTCTCCCTTTCTAACTGCCTTTCTTGTTTCTCTCCTATTCTTTTCTTCCCCTTATTTCTCTTTCTTTCCCTTTCTAACTGTCTCTTTCTCTCTCATTTCTCTCCCTTTCAAGTCTTTCCCGGATCTTAGCACTAATGAAAAAATTCTAAATTTTTTCCCCCGTTTTTTCCTAACCCCCCCTTTCTTTCCAGCATTCATCCAAAAAATGGTTTTTCCTCCAAAAACTTGGGAAGAATAACTTAAATATCGGGGAAATGAAAGGGGGATTAAAGGGAAAAAATGGGGGTTTAAAATTTCCCGCTCCCCTCAAACTGTAAATAAAACCCGAGGGCTCGATCCCTACTTTTAATTAAAAAAATATGTATTAATTAAAAAAAAAGGGGTTTTATGCCCGCTTTGAACCCAAAAAGGGGCCTTTTTGGGCAGTTTTCCCTTTATAAAAAAAAAGAGCTAATGAAACCCAAAAAATTTTCACTGGAAAAAACTCGGGGGGCCCCGGGTTTAATCCCCAAAGTGTTTCAAGCTCGGGAAAGGGGGCAGGAAATTTAAAAAATTTTATCCTCCTGATTGACTTACAATAAATTGGGAAATATAACCCCTCACCCCCCAAACTTTTTAAAACCTTTTACTGCAGTTTCCCATTTATTAGTATGATTGCCCCATGGCTGGTGGGGAAACCGGGCTGTGGTTTGCGGGGGTTTTAAGTTTCCCAAAGGTAGGGTTCGAGATTTGGAAAAGAATTTTTTGATTCAGGGAGAGTTGTCCTGGGGAAGGGGCGCCCCTTGTTTAAGGGTTACTTAAACCTGTATCAAAATTCAGTCAGTATTTTCCCAAGGGGTGGGGTCATCCCCAGGGAAAAAAAATGGGAAAAGAAAAAGGGAAATTAAAAAAAACAGGGCAATGGTAAAAACTTTATTTTTTAGAAATGGAAAATGTAAAAAAATAAAAAATGAATTTGGGATCCTAATTTTAAAAAAAAAATGAAAAGAAAAAAATTACATTTGAACTCAACGCTAATATTGGTTTATCGTGGTTTAATTGGGGGGGGTCAGGTGTTGGGGGGAAACTGCGTGTTGTTTTAAATCGCAGCCCTTGCTGTTTTTGGGGGGGGGGTTTGCAGGGTTGGTGACCCCCACCGGCCCCGTTTTCACAAGTTGGCCGGGAGTAATTTTTTCAGGGGTGACAGGAACCAGGTTTGTTACCACTTTAAAGTTTAGGGGGTTTTGGGCCCGTGTTTTGGGTTACTTTTCAAAGGGAAATTTTTTGGGGGGTTTAAACCCTGGGACGTTCAGGCATTAGTCCCTTCTCCTTCTAAATTTTTTCTTGTTGGTTGGCAGGTTGGGCCCCCTTTTGACATTCCCAAACTGGAAAAAAGAGGCAGATTACCCCCGGGCCCTTTAAAAATCCCCTCTCCATGTTTAAAAACAATACCTAAAAAATGTTTGGGGATTATAAAAAATATTTAACAGATGGGTGAACCCGAAAGGACTAAAATTAATTATTTGGGCAAAAAGTGGGAAGGGTTTTAACCCCTTAAAATATACTAAAATATGAGCAGGTGTGTAAATTACAGTAGGGGGGGGAGCTGTGGGGGATAGCAGGGCTAGGGCTCATCCTAAACCCTTTAAAAAACAGCCGGGGAAAACAAACTTTTCACTTTTTGAGGTGGGGGAAAAAAAAAAAAAGGGGGGGGGATAGCGGAAGTGGACTTACCTACCTTTAAAAAGTAGCCGGTTTAAAAAACTATTGTTATATGCCCTCTCGGGTACTCCCATTTTATTGAAAATTTTTTCCCCCCATAAAGTAAAAGCACCTCGCAACAAAAAAAACTTTTCCCCCCCCACCAACCTTTTCCCAGGGGCCCTCCCCAAACCCCGCCCCCTTTTTTCCACCGCATATGATACACTCTTGAAAAAATTCCCGTTTGCTCCATTTTTTTAATGTCCAAACCACCTCAACAAACCCCTTCCTTTAACCCCTTTTTGGGGGAAAAGTTTTGATAAAAACCCACACCTCCTCTAACTTTCCCAAAATACGATTTTTTTCGCATTATATTCACCACCACACATTTTCCTTAGGGCATGACCCTCTCCACTTTCCCCAGCCTTTCTTCATGCAACAAAACATCCCCCATGTTCCACCCTAAAGGCATTGGTTTAAAAAAACTATTTCTCCCCCATACATTCCCCCCTTTGCAACCAAAAGGGCAAAGTTCTTTGGGCTCCCCAGATTTCCCAAGTGCACACTCACCCCTTTTTTTCCCCCCATCAATTTTATGGGTTCACCCCCATTTTTAGACCCCTCCCCTGACACATCCCCTCCCAAAAAATTTTGAAAACATTCACCCCCCACCATATTTCTCCCTCCCCCAATTTTGTTTTCAAATCTTTCATTTACCCAATCTTTTTTGTTATCCCATAACCTTTTCATTCCTTTTATTACTTTTTAAAATTTTTTTCTTTTGGGTTTCCCTACCAAATTATTTTACCAAAACCCCTGCAACTTTCTCCTCCCGAATCTCCACAGAGCACGTGGGCATCAGCAAAAGGGGGCAAAAAGTGGGCAAAAATTTCCCCTTTTGTGGTAAATTTTTTTAACTCCCCGGGCCCCTTTCCAAAACCCTCGCATTTCTTTCTTACAACCCCCCTCTATAAATTATTTTAAAAAACCCCCCGTGACCCTCACACATCCTTGGGCTAAGGGCCCTTTTTTTTTTACTGGGAAATAAATTTTCCCCCTTTTTCCCACCCCCCTCCCAACTTGAAACCTCACTATCCTGCAAAAAAAAAATTTCATGCTTTTTAGTAACCTACCTCCCCACCAAAACCCTGCAAACTGCCACAAATTTCCCCCCTATCCCCCTGTCATATGTTTTTATATCCGTAAATGCCACAAAAAAACCCCTTTAGCCTTATCTAAATTTTCTGTTTTTAATTTTATGTTTCAATGTAAAAAAACCTGGTCCCAACCCCCTACCTTTCCTAAAGCCTCCTTGTTCATCTGCTATCCTATTCTCCGTCTTACTTTAATTCTTTCAATTATAACTCTACCATACACTTTACCAGGTACACTCAACAGACTTATCCCCCTTAATTTTTGCACTATCTTTTATCCCCTTTGCCTTTATACAAAGGAACTATGCATGCTCTCTGCCAATCCCTAGGTACCTTACCCTCTTCCATTACATTTATTAAATAATTGCACCAACCACTCCAAAACTATATCCCCACCTGCTTTTAACATTTCTATCTTTATCCCCATCAATTCCCGGCTGCCTTACCCCCTTTCATTTTACCTACTGCCTCACGAACTTCCCCCACACTCACAACTGGCTCTTCCTCACTCCTACAAGATGTTATTCCTCCTTGCCCTATACACGAAATCACAGCTTCCCTATCTTCATCAACATTTAACAATTCCTCAAAATATTCCCTCCATCTTCCCAATACCTCTAGCTCTCCATTTAATAACTCTCCTCTCCTATTTTTAACTGACAAATCCATTTGTTCTCTAGGCTTCCTTAACTTGTTGATCTCACTCCAAAACTTTTTCTTATTTTCAACAAAATTTGTCGATAACATCTCACCCACTCTCTCATTTGCTCTCTTTTTACATTGCTTCACCACTCTCTTAACCTCTCTCTTTTTCTCCCATATATATTATATATATATATTTTATATATATATATATATATATATATATATATATATATATATATATATATTATATATATATATTAAAATTTATATATATATATTATTATATAATATATATATATTAAAATATATATATATATATATATATTTTATATATATATATATATATTATATATATTTTGCATGTGCGTGTCTGTGAAGTGTGACCAAAGTGTAAGTAGGAGTAGCAATATATCCCTGTTATCTAGCGTGTTTATGAGACAGAAAAAAGAAACCAGCAATCCTACCATCATGCAAAACAGTTACAGGTTTCTGTTTCACAGTCATCTGGCAGGACGGTAGTACTTCATTGGGTGGCTGCTGTCTACCAACCTACTACATATGTAGAAGGTACATATTCTAGTTCTCATATCACATTAACTTACTAAATTAATGTTACAATTAAATCCTCCTTCACAGTAATTATTCAATCACAGAAACAAGCATACTACAGTAATTCCTCTTTAGCCTGAGCAACAAGACATACTGCAGAAGTTACTGTTAAGCCTGAGCAGGAAGCATACTGGAGTAGTTCCTGTTTAGCCCGAGCAAGAAGCATACTGCAGTAGTTCCTGTTAAGCAAGAAGAAGGAGAATACTGCAGCAGTTCTTGTTTAGCAGAGCAAGAAGCTTACTGCAGTAGTTCCTGTTTTGCATGAACAACAAGACATTCTGCAGTAGTTCCTGTTTAACCTGAGCAACAAGACATACTGCACAAGATACTGTCAAGCCTTAGTAAGAAACATACTGCAATAATTCCTCTTTAGCTGAGCAAGAAGCACACTGCAGAAGTTCCCGTTTAGCCTGAGCAAAAAGCACACTGCAGTAGTTCCTGCTTAACCTGAGCAAGAAGCATACTGCAATAGTTGCTGTTTAGCCTAAACAACAAGACATACTGCAGTAGTTCCTGTTTAGCCTGAGCAACAAGACATACTGCAGAAGATACTGTCAAGCCTTAGTAAGAAGCATACTGCATAATTCCTTTTTTGCCTGAGAAACAAGACATACTGCAGCCGCTCCTTTTAGCCGGTAAAAAGACACTGAGTAGTTCCTGTTTAACCCTGAGAAGAAGCAAAACTGCAGTGTTCCTTTTTTCCCCTGAGCAAGAACATACTGCAGCCGTTCCTGTTTAGCGAGTAAGAAGCACATGCAGTATTCCTGTTTAAACCTGAACAAGAAGCTATGCAGTAGTTCCTGTTTATCTGACAACAAGTACTGCAAATATTTTTTTACCCTGAACAAGAAGACTTACTGCAGAAGTTGCTGTTAAACCTAGCAAGAACCCATTAAAACTGAAAGAGTTTTGTTTAGCCTGAGCAAAAAATTTTACTGCAATGTTCCTTTTTACCCTGGCAAAAGTCTACTGATAATTTTGCTTTTTAAGCTTAGTTGAAGCAAAATAAAGTATTTCCCCTGTTTAGCCTGAGCAAGAAGATACGCAAAAGTTCCTGTTAAGCGTGGCAAGAAGGATATGCAGTAGTTCCGGGAAGCCATTAAGCCTGAGGAAAGACATACTAAGTAGTTCCTGTTTAGCCTGAGCAAGAAGCATACTGAATAGTTCCTGTTTAGCCTGAGCAAGAAGCATACTGCAGAAGTTCCTGTTAAGTCTGAGCAAGAAGACATACTGCAGCAGTTCTTGTTAAGCCTGAGGAAGAAGCATACTGCAGTAGTTTCTGTTTATCCTGAGGAAGAAACATTCTCCAGCAGTTCCTGTTAAGCCTGAGCAAGAATCATACTGCAATAAGTTCCTGGTAAGCCTGAGCAAGAGATATACTGCAGCAGTTCTTGTTAAGACTGGGCAGAAAGACATACTGCAGTAGTTCCTGTTAAGCTGAGCAAGAAGACATTCTATAGTAGTTTCTGTTAAGCCTGTGCAAGAAGACATACTGCGGTAGTTCCTGTTAAGCCTGAGCAAGAAGACATAGTGCAGTAGTTCTCTCTTATTTTTAATTGTTCAATGTTATTTCTTTTTATGGATGTAGATGCAATGAAAAGTTAGTGTATGAAATTAAGTAATGCCACTTGCTGCTGTTTATAATTAGCTGATCTTATGAGTTCAGAGACGCTGTCTCGTTAATTAAGTCGCAACTTATACACAGTACTTTTAATATTATTCTGTGTCGGGTTTTTTTCTCTTGATGACTGTCTTTCTCAGTGTATTGTCAAATGTTCTAATCACAATACATGTGACTTAACCTGACCTTGGTCCTCTTTTCACTTGTCTTGACCTGTACTTCAGTGGTTAGTGAGGTTTAAAGGTACCTCTGACTCCCCTGCTAATCAACGTAAGAATAATCTGATTGTGGGAGACTCTCATGTAAGATATATGGACTGTGAAAAAATTTTTGTAACAGAGATAGAAAAGGCAGACAGAGGGTGTGCTCACAGGAGGGGGTTTTGGTGATGTAGTCAGCAGGTTGGATATTTAAGTCAGGAAGGGGAAGTGCCCATTATCTGTTTTTAGGCTGGTAAAAATGCACGGGAAAAGGGGCGGAGACAGAATCTGGATAAGAAGGTCAGCCATAGAAGTGTGGTCTGGGGAGGGATCCCATCACATGTAGCTATTGCCTAAAAGGGGAGGGGGCATTAAATTGATGCTAGGACATGGTATAAATTGTTGGCTAGAAAGGTACGCAAGAACTTGCAATCCCATTCTTGATAATGGGACAAATTCTATGGCAAACTGTATGAAAGGGGGAGGGGTTATCTCTTGGGGTTTGGGTGGTTGCATTAGAAAATTCGATTGGGGGGGGGTAACTGATGACTTGTCTGGGTTTGTAAATTTGATTATTATAAAGGTTGGGTGTTTGGGGGAAAAACTTCAGGCGCAGTTTATTGTTGAAAAGCAGCGAATTCCGGTCCCTGGGATATTTTTAAAAGAAAAATATTCAAAAAAAGTTCCTAAAAAGGCAAAGCACTAAATCAGAAACAAAGAGAGATAGTAGGGGCAACGAGTGACTGCCCCCTTAGGTTTCTATGAAAAAAGTAGTGTCTAAAAAATAAGTGATGGTTAAGATTATGCAAGTGCAGGTAATATAGATATTATTGTATAACAGAATTTGGGTTCAACATGAAGGATATAGAATGCCTTTAAATTCAGTAAGGGGTTATAAACTGTTCCCCCTGATAGGGTAAACAGGAAGGGTGGGGGTGGGTGTATGTCAGAGATAATTTAAATTTTTGTGTTAGACTGATGAAAGAATAGAAACTCGGAACAGACTTGGCTACATTTTTTCCCGAGGGGTTGAGCGTGATATATGGCCTAAAAAGCTTGTGGAGTACGTAAGGTATGGGAAAAAATTATAAGGCTCTGATATGAAAAAGCTGTGTAATGGGGGGTTTTTAATTGAGAAAAATTTGTTGGAAAATTTGACAAAAATCTTGAGTCTAGTGACTTTTTTGTTAAGTTCGGATTGCTTTTTAAAACAGTTTGTGGAAAAAAACAATAGGGGAAAAAAAAATTATTGACTTTGCTTTCCCAACAAAGATTACAAATTTAAATAATTTTGAGGTTAATGATGAGCATGAGGAAGGAAAAAAATCACTTGTTTAAAATATTTAAAATTAACCCAAATAAATGCAATCAATCTCTGTCCAGACTTCTGTTTGGCTGACTTCATGGGACTAAAATATTACCTGGGTGGGGAAAATTTGGATGATCGGGATTGGGTCGGGTTTGCTGGTTTGGGTTTGGCCCAGTAAAACTTTTTTTAAGAGCATATTGAGCTGCTCAGTAAATTTTGTTCCGAGTAGGGAAATTAGACCTAAAAAAAAATGACCCCAGATGGATGAAGAATAAAAATTAAAAAAAAATTTATTGGTAAAAGAGAGGCATTTTTAGGCGTATCAAAGAAATCAAATATTCAGTTAAAGAGAGAAAAAAAAGAGGAATAAAAAAAGAAAAAGGGGTTTACAAAGAAAGGACGCGGGTTCGAAGAAAACTCAAAAGGGTTCTTTCAGGTATACGAAGAAAGATTAGGGGACAAGATGGGCCCCATTTAAAAGATTGCTAGGTATCACTGCAGTGTAGGGTATGTGTAAAAATTTAATCTTATTTTCTGGGTTTTTTACTCAGGAAGATATAGCAAAATTCGGAAATAAAAAAATTATGTGAACGGACTATAAAAAAACTATGCCGATTGCGTAACCAGGCCCCGTGAATTGTTTGCAAGGGTTTAAGGGAAAGTAAAGGGAAAAACTTTGCAAACTTTGGCAAATAAACTACCACGGGGGGGATTTGAACAGCGGTCAGAGAGTCTCAAAACTCCAGACCGTCGCGTTACCCATGGGCCGCTGCATTTGTGGACACAGTGGTGCCTTGTAACCTTTTCCTATGGTGTAGAAATATCCCAAATTTGGGGCGAATTTTTTAAAGCTAGCGGCCCAGGGAATGCGACGGTCTGGAGTTTTGGGGGACTTTGATCGCGGGTTAAAATCCCGCCCGTGGTATTTTTTGTTTGCAATCGTGTAATTACTTTTTCGGAGTCTTTGGTAACCCTTTTAAAACATACTATACAAACTGGCATAGTGCCGTGTGGAAAATGGCAAATGAAACCTTTTTTACAAGGGGGTGACAGGTCTAGTTGAACTATAGCCAATAACCCTTCCTCCTAGTGGGAAAATTTGTGGAATCAATAATTGCCGGGCATTTGTAGCCGTCTTGATAGGCTTAACTTTTTTTGCAAAGGGTTGAGGAGGTAGATCATCAAAAGAATTGATATTGTGCATAGGATTCAGAGGCTGTTGAGGAATTTAAAAGGCACCCGAATAGGAGGAGAAATTTTTTCCTGGTAGAGGCTGGTTGAAAATAGGCAGGGAGGTTTGCTAAAGGGGAGAATCAGAAGGGGGGCAGTCCAAGGGGTTTTCCCAACGGGGGTTCAGTGTTGGGCCGTTGTTTTTAAATTTTCAAAAAACGATATAGATGAGGGAAAAATGCGACAAAAGCAAATTTGCTGATGACCCCAAAAAAAGTTCCCATTGATGACATTAGGCACTCTGGATGTTTTAAAAATGACTGGCAGAGGTCGGAGAAGTGGCAGATGCAGTTTAATATAGAAAAGTAAAGTTCTAAATGTTTGACGGCCAAAAACCATGCCATTTAAAAAACTGAATAGTTTGATTTTAAATATATGAGGGGAAAAAGGATTTGGGAATTTGGTTAGCGTAACTAAAACCAAGAAACAGTGCAAAAAGTGTTCTAAAAAAGCTAAAGAACCCTTTGGCTTCAATCAAGAAGTATAAATAATAGAAGTATCAGGTTGTTTTAAAACTCTATAATAAAAAAAAAGGCACAATACCGTGAGGGAACAATACACAAAAAAACCCGCCTAAAGAGAGAAGCTTACGACGACGTTTCGGTCCGACTTGGACCATTGAAAAGTCAACTAAAAGAGGTGGAGAGGACGGTAATTAGGCAGGAGAGGTGGAGTGTATAGTCTAGTGTAGTGTAGTACAAGAATTGTATAAAATACCGAAAGGATGAAATTAAGACAATGCAAAAACCCCCGGGTTTTCCCCATGGGAATTTTTCCCCATCCAGCCGCCACTGGGGGGGAAAAGGTCCACAACAAAGACAGCAACCCCGCACATGTGTTTAATTTAAACATAGTTGTAGTAGAAGAAGAAGAGGTGTTTTGTGGTAGCGGAAGAAATGGGGGAAATAAGGAAAAAGAGCCCGTCAAACAAAGGAAGGGGGGGACGCAAAAGAGTAGATACCCCCAGAGGGGGGGCAAGCGCACAGAGGTGCGGGGAAAGGGGAAGTGGTAAAAAAAAATAAATGAAGAAAGGAAAGAAACCGGACAGGAGAGAGAAAGAAACCCCGAGGAGAAAAGGAGAGAGGGGAAGGGGGAAAAGGAAGAAGAAAAGAAAAAAAAAAAGTGAGGATTTTAGGATAAATCCGGGTGTTTGAAGTTTTGGGCATTTTACAATGTAGTGGGGAGGAAGGCATTACAGAGAGAAGCCCGGGCTAAGGTTCATACAAGGAAAGTTGTGTATTGAGAGGATTCAATAGACGGGGATGTTCGGTTGGGGTAGGGAAGACAGTTTTAGCAGAAGACAGTCAAAAGGTGGCTATGATCTCTGCGTGACAGAAAAAAGGGATTGGGTTTTGTCGGCAAGCAACCTATTTTTTTGCTCCCTAAATCTGTAGAAAGAGATCGACCCGGCATACAAAATCTATATATCTTTGGTTTGGCCCATTTAGAATATCTGCACAGTTTTTTGGGCATATAATATAAAATGGATATAAATGCACTGGAAAAGTACAAAGGAGGTGCAAAAAATTTTTCCCATGTATAGAAATTTCCCTATGAAGTAGATGAGGGCCCCGAATCTGCACCCTTTAGAAAAGGTTGTAGAATTTGGGGGGGTGTAATTGAGGTGTATAATGGGGAAAAATGGAACAAAAAAAGGGGATGTAAATAGCGTGCTGAAAAAAATCCAGCCAAAAACGGGACTCGCAGCAAAGGTTTTTAGTTGGGAAAAAAATTTAGATTTAGGAAGGCATAGGGGAAAAACATGGTTTGGTAATAGAGTTGGGATGGTGGAACAAAATCCCGAGTCCCTCTAGAAGTAAGACGTTGTGTGGTTTAAAAATAGGTTGGATAAGTCTGAGTGGGGTTTTGGGGGGGGTTGAGTTGGACCTGACAAACATGTTTTCAGGTTTTGGGGGCCCGCTCCTTCCTTAATTTGGAAATGGGGCCTGACTAGGGAGTCTTTGCTCTAGGCGGGGGGGGGCAGGGGTTGTTCGCATGGGTCGGTGGGGTGTTGCCTGTTCCTTTTTTTTGTTCATATGTTCTTAATTTTGCATGTTTTTTTTCTTATCCCACTTTTGACTGACTACACCTGACCTATTTTTTTGAAATTTCTCCAACTACTTGTCGTTTTATATTTTCTTCCTTTTCCCATGTCTATATTCTACTTTTTCTTTTTTAAATTTTTTTAAAATCGACTTGATATTGATCCCGGGAAAGGAATTAAAAGGGGGCTCTAAAATATTTTATTTTGTGAAGGATTTTGGAAAAAATTTTAATTTTTTAAGGATTTTTTTAAATGAGGTGTTAGTTCAGTATTTTTTCAAAACACATGAATGTGTGCGGTGTATTTAACATTTAGCTCTTATTAAATTGGAGTTTGAAAATTTTGTTACCCCTTTGGGTTCTCAGAGGGAAGCAGTTTGTCATCATGCTATCAACGCAGTTTTATGGCTTTTGGGATGTATGAAAATGTCAGTTTTACCCGGGCCAAAAACGCCTGTAAAATATGATGGTTGATATATTTTGAAAATTAGGGCAGTGTGAAAATCTGGGGTCTTTACTGAAGACGTGACTTTGTCAAAGGTCCAAGTCGGACCGAAAGTGTCGTAAGCTTCTCTCTTTTATGTGCGGGTTATTTGTGTATCGTTTTTATCACGGTATTGTGCCTTTTTTGTTATTTACGTCTAAGAAATAAGAAAGAAGGAAAAACTGCAAAGCCCCTTTGGGCCCAGCGAGGAGGTCCCCAAATTTTCCCACCCCGGGTTAAGCCAGAGCTGCACATGTATTAATTTTTTAGCTTGTTGGTATTTTATCAGTTATGTACAACTTGGTAGTTTTTGTTTATGAAGAACTGGGGATTTTGTGCCGACTCGGGCATTGGGTCAGTGTTTTTAGCGAGAAACCGGATATTTCACCTGCGTGTTTATGCATGGGTTCAAAGGATGTTTGGGGCTATTAGCTCAAGATCTGGGAAGTGTGTGAAAGAAACTGTGGGTATTTTGGGGAAATTTAAAAAAGCGAAAAGAGTGAAGTAGAAGTCATCAGTGCAAAAGGGCTACCCCCGGATTGTCAGTAAATAACATCGCGTGAGACTTCAAGGCCAAAAAAAAAATAAGCCATAAAAAAAATTTTATTTTGTTTTTGTAAGAATTGCTGTTATATATATTATATTTTTTATATATATATATATATATATATTATATATATTTATACATACCCAAATAAATATATGTGGTGTGTGTGTGTGTGTGTGTGTGCCCGAAAAGTAAAGCTTGCGATTTGGTTTTTTAAAAAAAATCTGTTAATACATATATATATTAAAATATTAATTTTTATATTATAATATTATATATTTTTTATTAAATTAATATTTATATATATATATATAAATAATATATATATTTAATATATTTAATTTTATATTATATTTATATTAAACTTTTATATATATATTTTATATATATTTTTTTTATATTTTTATAATATATTATATATTATATATTATATATTTTTTATATATATATTATATAATTTATATATTTTTAACATAACTTATTGTGTGTGTTTTTGTGTGTGTGGTTGAATCCAAGGCCCTTCACAAAAAACCTCCCTTTTCCCCTCCTCCAACCTTCCTAGGCGACTCCTACCCAGCCTTCCCCCATCATATTTTACACTCGAAGTCATTCTGTTTCGGTTTTTCCCCTCTGCATTCCGAACCACCTCAACAAACCCCCCCTGCCCCCCTGGATTTAGTTATGGGTAATCCCTCACCTCCTTTTTAATTTCCAAATACGAAATTCTGAATGTATTCACGCACCATTGCCCTTTAGTATGACATCTCCCCGCCTCCAGCCTTTTCCTGTTGCAACGTTCTCACCCAAGCTTCACCAAAAATATAAGATGTTGGTTAAACTATCTCTCTTCATTCCTTCTTTTCTTCCCGGATAAGTTCTTTGTCTCCACAGACTCCTAAAGTGTACGCTCACCCTTTTCCTCGTCAATTCTATGATTCATCTCACCCTTCGTGACATCTGCTGGACACTTCCACCTAAATATCTGAAAAGTTCACCTCTCCATACTCTCTCCTTCCAATCTGATCCCCAATCTTTCTTCAAAAATCTTTTTCTTTATCCTCATTATCTTACTCTTTTCTATATTCACTTTCAATTTTCTTCTTTTACATACCCTACCCAAACTCATCCATCAACCTCTGCAACTTCTCTTCAGAATCTCCCAAACCACAGTGTTATCAGCAAAGAGCAATTTTTTGATGTGAAGGAAAAGTTCAGTATAGGAGTAAAGAAAGTATGAATGTTTAGTGATGATTATGAATTTTATGAGGCTGTTGATCACGATAAAGAAATTTTATGTTATTTACTTTGATTTTAGTAAGGGTTTTTATAGAGTTCCACACCAAAGATGTTAAAGAAAGTGGCAGCTCATGGCATTGGGGAAAAGTGCTCTCGTGGATCGAGTCATGGATCACAGACAGGAAGCAGAGAGTGTCCATTAAAGGGGTTAAATCCGAGTGGGGATCTGTAACAAGTGGATTTTTGGGGCCCCTTGTTGTTTATAATATATTTTCAATGATCTTGGATGGGGTATTACTATTGAAATGAGCAAATTCGCCGACGACACAAGGATACATAGGATAATTGATTCAAACGTAGATATAGGGAAATTCGGGGAGGATTTAGACAAACTCGTCCCTGGTCAGCAAAGTGGGAGATGCAGTTCAATGTAGATAAATGCAAGGTTTTTGAAGCTCGGGAATGTCCATAACCTAGCACTTATAAATTAAAAACAATTGTAGATCTTAGCCATACAGATTGTGAAAAGGACTTGGGGGATATGGTGAGCAGAAACCCTTAAACCAAGACAGCAGTCCCTAAGCGTACGTAATAGGGCAAATAGATTATTGGGATTTATATCAAGAAGTGTAAGCAACAGAAGTCAAGAGGTTATACTGCAGCTTTATACATAATTAGTAAGGCCCCACCTAGATTATGAGCTCAGTTTGGTCCCATATTACAGAATGGACTTTAAATTCGTTAGAAACATTCAGAGTAGAATGACTAAATTAATACTAGCATTAGAAATTTTCCCTTTATGAAAGAAAGATTAGACGAAGAATGAGGGGAGACATGATCGAATTGTTGAGTAGAAGATAGATATTAATAAAGGGGATATTAATAAGGTCTTGAGGTTTATCTTCAAAGAGAAAACCCCGCAGTAATGGATTTAAATTAGACAAGTTTAGATTTAGAAAGGACATAGGAAAGTATTGGTTTGGAAATGGGTAGTTGTGAGTGGAAAGTCTAACTAGTTGGGTTATTGAGGCTAGGACTTTAGGGGAGCTTCAATTTAGGTTGGATAAAAATTATGAGGGAGAGGGGTTGGATTTGAGTGGGACTTGCAAAATGAGTGGATTAGAATTATCAGACTCTATTTCTTGGGGAGGATTGAAAATTGGGTTGGGCAAATGTTTTGTTAGTGGAATGGATTGTAAAGGGCCCGCCCAGTATGGGCCAAAGGCCGTTGCAGTGATCCTCCCTTTTTTATGTTCTTATGTACTTATTATTTGGTGATATTCTGCTTGTTAAGGCAAGTGGAGAGTCTAGCTTCTGCTATCTCCCCTTTTTTCCCTCCCCGTCTTTACACCCGGGGGGAGGTGATGTGTGAATCCCCCAATCAGTGGAGAAATCACTTGGGCTGGCTACATCATCCAACCTGTAAGTATGCGGGTTTCCATCCTGTATTTTATATTCTTTTTGAGTTTGTCTTAATAAAAGCTTCACTCTTATTTAAGGCTGAACAGTGGTGTATATGTGAACCAAGATTAATTGGTGATTGCAAGCGGGGCATAAATGATAAACGTCTTCAGAGGCTTCTTTGTTTACTGAAAATTTGGGGTGGGTACACAGGCTTGTGTGTTGTGCCCATGGCCCAGGTAGAGCCATCCCATGAGAGAGAGCTACTGGGCCCTTGTGTCTTCCTGCTAGGCCGCTGTGTGAGTGAGAGAGTGTGGGCCCAGTTTCTCACAGACCTGGACAGGCCCAGAGGGCACCCACTTTAGTGGCAAGAAAATATGAACTGAGTGGCAGACAGCATAGGATGTCTGTGCAAAACAATACAGGCTGTCTACATATGCTTGGCCACCTCCCGTGCGTCGTCCCGACGCGGACAATACTGGTGATAAAAAAATCGGTCTCTCTCTCATAGGAACAGGGCACAGAAACACAAAATAAAAACATAAAATACATATGGACATGGAAAAAAAACTTCTACAGGGGGGAAGAAAAAACATGTAGGGTGTGCTAAAACATCGTGGTCATAGGCAGTGAGTGTCGATGGGCATCCTGCACGCCTTCCTGCATCTGGACAGATACTGCAACACAGGAGATATCACTGTGGCTGAGCTGTGACATAACGGGTTATAGTCTCCTCTGGAATGATGAAGCAGACATGTAGGAGTCACGAAGGTTTCACTCAACCTGGGGCAGACATGCTGGTGCCCTCGAGTGAGGCGTCGACAAAACTCGGCAACTGGGCAGGACTTCTGGCAAGCAAATCAGGAGGACACTTCTCGACGGGTTTACTGCCCACTGAGCTGTCACTGCCGGTGAGCATGGAGCGGTCGTGCAGAGACGACTGGGGCGAAAAATCTGGGAGTCATAACATCTTTACACCGGGACTGCATTGAGAGAGCTAGCAGTCAAAGTGGCATTTTCTTTGTGCTCATGGCTTATGCAGGAGTCTGACACAGCGCCTGCCGAAGGGCTAACTTTGGGGTTGACGAGTGTCATTCTCTTGGCCCGTTGGAGTTACAGTAGAGGTTAGTTAAGTGTCCCCAGATTGTTTCTCTACATTTTATCTGCATTCTGAAGGTCTGAAGGTGAAGTGAAACAAAACTCAATGGGAATTGTAGCAGGTATGATTCTGCCAGAAATCACGAGCGCGAGCAAAAGAGTTTTCTGTACAAGGGGGCTCGGGCTCAGAGCTGGGCTGATATCAGCTGTTTAATGCACTGGTCACATCGGGGACTTAGCACAGTGGTGCTACTCAGGTCTGGCTCAGACCTCATGGACACATGGAAATACACACACCCGCGGTACATGCAGTACAATGGCTTAAACTAGAAATGATGCTTTTCTGTGCACAAAAACTGACACTAAGCTATGTACTAACATGTGAGAACACTGACTGAGAGGCATTATTTAACCCCACGACATATATCTGTCTTCAGTTTCTCGACAATACTGAAATAATTATAGACACTCGATGTGACATCATGTGATGTCAGGTGTGATATGCGAGGTGGGCGTCAGCAGCACTGTGGGCGTCAGCAGACATTCGAGGTGATGTCGGCAGACATGTGACGTCATGAAGTCGGGCGCATCGTCGGTGACGTCAATGTGATGCAGGCAGCAGACACAGCATGAGGCCTGGGACATCTGGCTCGTTAACTAACGTGGCTTGTGATTACATGGCTTGCTGATCTACGTGGCATGCTGATCCACGTAGCTTCGAGTGGCCTGGGGGACTTGGATACACCAGCTCTGGCAATGAATTCACATGGAAAAAAACAGAAACACAGCAGAGGGAGTGATGGCATGGTGGTGTTTGTAGTGTGGTGGCGAGGAGTGTGGGTGAGTGTATAGCGGGGGGATCTGGGCCATTCCTCTCTCTCTCCACCACAAAACCAGGAGACACACAGGATTTCAAAAATCCCACAAAACTCACCACTGGCTTGTGAAACAGCTGTTCTGAGCTGGAACAGCAAAAGCAACATACCCAAATGATGCTGAATACGTGACTTAGAAAAATGTGGGACGCTGTAGCGTGGGGTCACTTTTGGGACGCCACTTACAATCCTCGAAGAAATTCGGCAGATTTCAGGGTTGATCCTGCTTGTACCCGTCTGGATGCTCAAACGTGCAGACACGACATAGGATAACTCGTTGAGAGACGGATGCTTCTTGCAGGGGTGATGAAATGAAGATGACTTCATCCCCTTTCCCTTTTTCTGGGCAAAACAACTGCTGCGACCACCGCTTCCCACCAATGTTTTAATGACATTATTTGGCGAACTGAAAGTGGGTGGTTAATGATAGATGTCTTCGGAGGCTTCCTTTTCTTTTGCAATGTAGTGGTGGGTTTACACAGGCTTGTGTGTTGTGCCCATGTCCAGGAGGGCCATCCACATGAGGGCGAGAGCTAGTAGGCCTTGTGTTTTCCTGCTAGGCCACTGTGTGAGTGAGAGAGTGTGGGACCAGCTTCCCACAAACCTGGACAGGCCAGAGGGCAGCACTTTAGTGGCGTGAAATATGAACTGAGCTGGCAGACAGCATAGGCTGTCTGTGCAGACAGTGCAGGCTCTCTACATATATTCCTGCCTTGCTTTGAATTTACAGCCATTTTCTTTAAATCCTCACCATTTCATTAAAGGCCTTACACCAATCGTGTGAGTGATTTAGCGAGCAGGTTGTAACTTTATCTATTTCACCATTTTAGCCTTGACTTGTCGGAGTGGGTCATCTGACAACAGGGGAGGTTGAGATAAGGAGAGCAGGGATCTGGCAAAGATCTAGAGAATGTAACCAGCCTAAAATACTTACGATCCAACACACCTTCCACAGTTAACCGATCACCCCAGCCAGCTACACACCCCTACCCATGTAATGTGTCTTCTCGGGCTGCTCAACACTGTTGTGATAAGAGTGGCTATCCAACTGTGGTGATTAGAAGATAAGATTACTCCTTGCAGAGTCGTATTGTAGAAACTGTCGTTCGAGTCACAAGCAGCTGTGACAGCTGTGACACCCCTTCCCCCACTCTCTCTTCAACAACAGCTTTAAGTTCTGAAAAACTCCTCAAAGCTCTGTGTCATGAACATCGACACAACACCATTTGACACTTACTATCTGTGTATATATTAGCTTTGAAATCACATATTATTTCTATATTTCATTTTTCATTTTTCTTTCAAATAGGATTAATTCTCATGTTTAATTGTTTTACATTTTCACATCACTTTTTAAAATAAAATGTTTATCTTTGTATGTTATCATGTTTTCCATTATTGCCTTTCCACAGGAGGAGTCAATCTTGTTAAATACTTGCCTAAGATCTGACAGGGCTGAGTAAGCCTTCACGTGTGACAACACCCACTTTGTGATAGATTATCTTTGAACTCCACACCTCTTGCCAAGACCCTCGCATTCACTTATCTTACAACCCCATCTATAAATATATTGAACAACCATCATTACATCACACATCCTTGTTAAGGCCTACTTTTACTGGGAAATAATCTCCCTCTCTCCTACATACTCTAACCTGAGCCTCACTATCGTAAAAAACTCTTCAATGCTTTCACTAACGTACCTCCTATACCAGATACCTGCAACATCTGCGACATTGCCCCCTTATCCACCTGTCATATGCATTTTTCAAATCCATAAATGCCACAGAAAACCTCTTTAGCCTTATCTAAATACCTGTTAACCCCCTACCTTTCCTAAAACCTTGTTCATCTGCTATCCTACTCTCCATCTTACTCTTAATTCTTTCAATAATATCTCTACCATACACATTACCAGGTATACTCAACAGACATATTCCTCTATAATTTTTGCACTTTCTTTTATCTCCCTTTGCCTTTATACAAAGGAACTATGCATGCTCTCTGCAATCCCTAGGTACCTTACCCTGTTCGATACATTTATTAAATAAAAAGCACCAACCACTCCAAAAACTATATCCCCACTTGTCTTTGACATTTCTGCCTTTATCCATCAATCCCAGCTGCCTTACCCTTTTATTCTACCCACTGCCTCACGAGCTTTCCCCTCACTTACAACTGGCTCTTCCTCACTCCTACAAGATGTTATTCCTCCTTGCCCTATACACAAAATCACAGCTTCCTATCCTATCAACATTTAAACAATTCCTCAAATATTCCTTCTGTCTTCCTGATGCTCTAACTCTCCATTTAATAACTCTCTTCTCCTATTTTTAACTGTCAAATCCATTCGTTCTCTAGGCCTCCTCATCTTATTAATCTCACTCCAAAACTTTTTCTTAGTTTCAACAAAATTTGTTGATAACACTTTATCCACTCTCATTTGCTCTCATTTTACAATGCTTCACCACTATCTTAACCTCTATTTTTTCTCTCCATCTATTCTTCCCTCCTTGCATCACTTTACTTTGTAAAAACCTCTCATATGCTAACTTTTTCTCCCTTATTACTCTCTTTACATCACCATTTTTAAATACAACTTTGATATTAAAAGTCTTAAGGAGATAAGGCATATCAATCAAGTTTTCAAGGTAGGGAGAAGAGAAACAACATTTTTTTAGTTGAATAAGGCTGGTTGTCCCTTTTTGGATTGTAAAAAAGTATTTCTAGCAATTTTAAAAGATTTATCAATTACGTTTCTTGGGTATTTAAAATCATTCGCTATTTCATAAATTTTGGATATTTCCTCATCTATGAACTCTGGACTACAAATACGTAGAGCTCTCAAAAACACTGATGAAAAAACAGGACAGTTTACCTCTATCTTGATGTGAAGAATAATAGTGGACATAGGAACAGTTATTTGTAGGTTTTCTGTAAATTTTAAATTTGAATTCATTATTACCTTAATAATTAAAACATCTAGAAAAGGCAATGAGTTATTTTCTTCAAACTCAACACTAAAGTTTATAGAATGGGCTATGCTATTTAATTTGCCAAGGAAATGGTGTATATCTACATTCTTGGGCATGAGACACAAAATATCACAAACATATCTGAACCATTAAGCTCTATTAGGGAGGATTGTGTTAAGCACCCTTGTTTTAAAAAATTCCATGTATAGGTTACTAAGAACAGGTGAAAGAGGATTTCCCATTGCCATACCAAACTTCTGAGTGCAAAACTTATCATTAAATACAAATTTTGCATCAACAATGCAAAGTTTAATAAGTTTAATGATAGTAGGAACTGGCAATGGTAAATCATAATTAACGCGTTCTTCAGATAAGGAACTTAATAAAATCATCAACAGGAACTTTCGTAAACAAGGAAGTAACATCAAACTAACCATGTTAAAGTCATTTAAGTCAGTCAAGGAGCTTAATTTATCAACTAAATCTATGTTGTTTTTAAAACATTAAAGTTAGAAATTTTGCCAACAATTGGGCTCAAAATGTCAACAAGCATTTGGATTACTTTATATGAAACTGATCCTATGGAGCTAATAATTGGTCTGATTGGATTCCCTGGTTTGTGTTTTTATTAGTCTATACATGTAAGGTAAGATGGATTAGTGGAAGTAAATTGATTAATTCATCTTTGCCTTTCAGTGAAATTTTATTGCTTTATTGAAATTGCTGTTAACGGTTTCTAGGGGGTTTTTTCTAAGTTTTGAATAGGTTTTAGTATCAACAAAGAAATCATTCTTTTTTTTTTGGTAATCATTTTTTTATAATTACTTTTGCATTTATTTTGTCGCTTTGTAAGCGAAAATTTTTTTATTGTTATTAAGTGTACCTAAGTTTAAAAAAATTTTGAGGGAAATTTGGGGAATTTTTTGTTTTAACATAGAGTTATATCCCTTTCCCCTTAAAAAATTAATTTCATCGGGATAAATCAGAAAATTTTTGTTAAAAAAGGGTTTTTGCAATTTAAACATTTTTAAGTTTATTGAAGTTGTAAAACTTAGGCCAAAACCCTAGAGCAGCCGTTGTATTTTTATCTAATTTTTATCTGAAAAAGTTAATTACAAAATTTTTTATTCGCTTTGTCCAATCGCTATTTTAAATTTAAAAATTTCAATTTTCTTTGTGTTTGTTTTTGAGTTCATTAAAAATTCCTGAGTTTATTATAGTTGATCCAACATACTTTTTTTTCCCATTCTGAGGGAAGGGCCCTGATTAAAAAAAATTTTTTTTTTTTCTCATATTTGAATGCTTCTTCCCTTATTTTAGTTATTTCAATATGTTTTAAAGAATAATTCTCTTTAAAAATAAAGGACGATCTTTTGTCAAGGTTAAATTTTGGGTAAAAGAGAAAGGGGAAAAAAACTTATTCTTTTTAAATTTTAAAAAAAAAAAAACTTGTTCTTTCACAGGGGTTGTTATAATATATATATATATATTTATATATTTTTAATATATATATAATATATATATATATATATATATATAATTTATATATATATATATATATAAATATAATTTATAAATAGGGAGGTACCCCCTCCAAATGTCCTGGAGACCCTCATCCTCAGAAAAAAAGAATAAACTTGCTTCAGGGAAAACTAAAGGTTCCCCCTAAGCTGTTTGAGAATTTTCCCTCCACCCCCTATATTTAAAGATGTTTTTTTTAAAAAAAACAAAATACATTGGCCAAAAATTTTAAAAAAATACAACAGAAAGTAAAAAACATAGTAACTCAGAGCTACATTCGAATACTTCGTCGGGCTCCCCTGCGTGGCCCCCTGCCCAGAATGCAGGATTTCTCTCTGGAGAAACGAGTCTTAAAAAGGGAAGCTGGTCGCCCTGGGGCCCTTTGGTTTCTAGTGAGCTTTTCACCCGCTTTTTGAGGAACTTTAGGCACACTTGTCCCCTGCTCCCAAAGGGGCTCCGACCTATTGGAATGAGTTAAGCAAGAGGGAAGGTCTTCATATTTTTGGATCTTTGGGTCTCCCTGTGGCTGGAGCCCCCCCTTCCCCTATGGAGTATGGAAGTAGGTGTCTGCCCAATGTGGCGGGACAGGTGTATCCCCCGGAATTTGCTTTCTTCCTTCCGGGTGCTAGGGCTCCCTCAGGTGCTTTTGACTTTTCCATCGGCCTCTGTACTTGGGGTTCCCCTTTTAGTGGGAAAAGGGCTGTGGCGAGGGTTTTTTTTGATGTCTTTACCCCTATGTCTGCATACTTCCCCTTTTGTGTGTGACACACGAGACCATGAAGTCTGAAATTTTTAGCTGTCGCCGCCACAAATCACCCATGTTCGGTGAGGGGGGGGGTAGGCGAAGAAAAAACACCAAACAAATGGCCCGGGTCAGACGGGTGCCAGGGAGGAAATTGGGGAACAGCTAAAAAGGAAATCTCCTGAGTGGGTGCCTTCATGCCAGGAGCGAGCTTGTCCCTTTTCCCGAAGCATTGGAGAATGTGTTGGGGATTTTTTCCCTGACGGTTTCCCAGTGGGATGTTTTTGCTTTTGGGAGGATGGGCTATGGGAAGCTGTAAGGGTGGCCCCCCCGAATCGCTTCAGTAAATTGGGTCTTGAGTCCTACCCCTGTCTCTCAAAAATTGGGAACTACTTCTTTAGTAAGCAGGGAAAACCAAACACGAAGACAGAAAGCAGGTTAAAAACAAATGCGTTGCTTTGCGCACCCCTATTCCTCCCGTCACACTGGGAGGGGGGCCTGATCCCTTGTATCCTTTATGACAGGTTCAGTGCCCTTTTTAAAGTTGATCTAGGTGTGCATCATTTCACGAGTGTTGGGTTTCAAAAGAGGGTGCACACCTCAGGAAGTGAGTCTTGGAATAGTAAGGACCCTTTGAGGAGATAAGAGCATCTGGGGATCAAAATCGCTTATTCTCTCTCCATTCTCCTCAGGGATTCAAAATTTTTCCAGAGGAAAGTGTCGATGGCCTGGTGACCCAGTGGTGCTCCCAAGAGGGTACTGTTGGACGGAGTGATAGTTGAGACTTCCGGGAGGATTCTTCGCACAGAATTTATTTCCTGGTTCGCTGTGATGATTTCACACTTGGAGGGATTGAGGATGAGTCTCAAGTCTTCTCCCTGTGTTTTCACCAGTTGTAGGTCCCCCACGAGGGACTCTTCAGTACCTGCCAGAGTGCCGTCATCCAGGTACCAGATATTGAGCTCACTGCATAGGCTGGAAGTTAGTTCTGTTACTGCCAAGCAGAAGAGAAGTGGAGTGAGTGGGTCACCCTGCTGAACACCCTCTGATGATTGAATTTCATGTTCTCCAAACAAAAGAATTAAGGGTTTGCTGTAGCCAGCTGAAATGAAGGGAAAAAGACTGGGGAACCGATCCCAAACAGCTGGCAAAACAGCATCTCTCTTCACCATATTAAAGGCATTTCTAAAATCAAGTTTGACTATGGCCTTGTCTTCTGGTATGTCCCTGATGTAGGCCCTTGCAGCATGAACTGCTGCTTCACTGCCTTGAGAGACCCTAAAGCCCAGTTGGTGTGGCTGGAGTAAAGTGGCAGCTTCTAGGCGAATATTTCTCACTGCTGCTTTGGCAACGAGATGGCGAAGAGTGTTTCCAACTGCAATGGGTCTGATTCCCCCATCTCTCTTCTTCAAAGCACATAGTGAGGCTCCAAAAAAGAAAGGTTTAATTTCTTCTGGGATTCGCCCAGCCAGGCAATTGTTGATGAAAGTTGTTAACTCGGTGAGAAGAATTGATGCAGATTCACCAAGTACTGGATTTACCAATCTCTTTGAGGTGCTGAGGTCGAATTCCAGTGTAACCTCCTGCAGATCCTGGTAGAAATGACACGATCGCCTTATAGACTTCCAATTCTGGCAAAATTAATTGTTCTGTGATGGGGTCTTCCTCAGGGTTGTCGTTGATGGCTATGGTGTCCCTGGTTGGATGCTTGTCTCTTAGTGCTTGGGCTATGGTCTCATCCTTTGGGGCTACGGTGTCCTCACTTGTAATTATTCTTATTGCTCCCACTGTGTTACCTTCTTCGGTTTTTTTGCTAACCTGCGCGCAAATTTTCTCGTTTTCAATGGGACTTTTCTTCGGTCTACCTCTTTGAGTCCTGCGATGATAGGGGAGAGGGACACAATTATCCGTTCTTGGGTAGTTGTGCACTGCCTTGATAACTGACGTGGTTAGCAGTTTGCCTGTCTTTCAGGAACTGCAAGACAGACATTGCCGAACATGAGTAGGTTGTGCCATGCTTGGATGGTGCCTCGTGCTTCTAAGTTGGTGGAACCTCCATTCACCCGCTTAAGAAGGTCTGTGAATTTCCCTGCTGCATATGGGCGAGCCGCTTTAGGTATGTGGGATAGTGTACTGCTAGCAGTGGATTTGAATGCCAACAGAAGGTTATTGCAAGTGACGAGGTTGCCATTGGAAATGTCATCTGCCTGTGGAGGCTGTGGGCTGCTCTCTGCTGGGGACATATGTGATCCCGCACACCCATTGTGTGCACGAATGCAGCCATCCCTGTTGCGTGCTCGAAACTCTCACCACACACCTAGACATGTGCTTCTTTCATTTTGGTGCATTGTTTCCCTGGCTTTGTGGCTGCTGGCTTCATCATCTGCCATACCTTCAAACTGTGTGGATAACCCAGGCTGAAGGGAAAATGGCGCATGCACTACCGCATGTGGTTCTAAATGGTGGTGGTGGAGATGGAGGAGAGGGTCTCCCCTCCTTGTGGTGGGCGGTTGGAAAGAAAGGGAGGGAGTGGAAGATGTGTGATGAGGTGGAGTAGGGCACTTCACTACCTCCCAGGACGAAGTTCTCTATACACCACTATGCTCTGTGCACATGTTACTATACACCATTTAATGCTCTGTGCACAGGACCCCAATATCAACGACAACACCGCTATACACCTACACATGCTATGCGCATACCATGCAACTACTGTGCAACTGTACACATAGAACTATATACACTAACACACAGGAACAATCAAACACTCCATTGTTGTAACACGAGCACACGGTGTATTCGCGCCTGTTTGGGGAAGGGGGGGGAACAGTTATTACCCCTCAACCTCCAGCCTCCTCCTCCTCCATTGAGCCTTCCCCTCACCGGACCTCTACTACCCATAGGTGACCGTTATGTCCCTCACTGAAGTTATTCCCGTCACAGTAATTATTCAGTAAGTCAGGTCAAGTGGATTCAGTCATCAAGTGAATTCAGTAAGTTCCATCAAGTGATTTCCAGAAGTCAGTCAAGTCATTCAGTAGTCAAATCAAGTCATTCAGTTAGTCGAAAATGCATTCAGTAATCAGTGAAGGTACTCAGTAAGGTCAGTGACTCAGACAGTCATTCATAGCAGTCGAGACAGTCACACAAACTTATGTTTAACCTTTTTTTTTTATGTGTACAAAGTACACTTCATTATGTGTAACAAAGTAACACTTCATTATGTGTACAAAGTAACACTTCATTATGTGTACAACAAAGTAACACTTCATTATGTGTACAAAGTAACACTTCATTATTGTACATAAGTACACTTCATTATGTGTACAAAGTAACCACTTCATATATGTGTACAAAGTAACACTTCATTATGTGTACAAAGTAACACTTTCAATAAGGTGTACAAGTAACACTTCACTTATGTGTACAAAGTACACTTCATATGTGTACAAAAGTAACACTTCATTATGTTGTAACAAAGTAACACTTCATTATGTGTACAAAGTAACCACTTCATTATGTGTAACAAAGTAACACTTCAGTTATGTGTACAAAGTAACACTTCATTATGTGTACAAAGTACACTTCATTATGTGTACAAAGTAACACTTCATTAATGTGTAGCAAAGTAAACACTTCATTATGTGTACAAAAGTAAACACTTCATTATGGCCACATGTTTATGTCTTTTCTAATATCTTTGTTTACTTCGTTTAATTTCTAAACTCAATACATACACGTTTTCTGCCACTTTTAGAGCAACACTGGGTAATGTCTACTGGGTGTCGTGATTGCTTTATGGTACAAGACACAGCAATTAAAAGACAAAACGTACCAATTCAACAATCACAAGCTTGTAGCAGAGAAGTTGGACTGGAGGTTACCTTGAGGTATTCCGGGGATCAACGCCCCCGCGGGGCCCGGTTCCACACGACCAGGCCTCCCGATGGATCAGGCCTGATCAACGAGGCTGTTACTGCTTGCCGCAGCGCAGGGTCCGACTACGGAGCCACAGCCCGGGCTGATCCGCACTCGACTTTAGGTAATCGTCCAGCTTCTCTCTTGAAGGCAGCCAGGGGTTTTTATTGGCAATGTCCCCTAATGCTTGATGGGAGGTTGTTGAACAGTTTGGGCCCCGGACACTTATGGTGGTTTTCTCTTAGTGTACCAATGTCGCCCCTACTTTTTATTGGCGGCATTTTGCATCGCCTGCCCAGTCTTTTACTTTCGTAGGATGATTTTCTGAGTTGCAGATTGGGACCATTCCGTCCAAGATTTTCCAAGGTGTAGTTATGATATATCTCATCCCTCCTGCGTTTCCAAACGAGTACAAGTCAAAGTGCTTCCAAGCGTTCCCAGTATTTTAAGGTGCTTGACAGAACTTATACTTTGCAGTAAAGGATCTCTGTACACTCTCTAGATTCTGCAATTTCACCTGCTTTGTATAGAACACGCTGTTAATGTACAGCAGTATTCCCAGCCTAGAGAGAACAAGTGATTTGAAAAGGATCATCATGGGCTTGTCATCTCTCTCCGTTTTGAAAGTTCTGCATATCCATCCTATCATTTTCCTTGCACTGCGATCGAGGCACTGTTGTGACCTTGAAAGTGAGATCCTCAGACAATTACTACTCCCGGTACCCCTTACCATTATTTTTTTTCTCCCGCTCTGTTGTATGGCCGGAGTCAGTAGTATACTCTTGTTCTAGTTATTATCTCCTCCAGTTTTTCCATAACGAGTAGTTGGAATTTGTCCTCATTGAACACATATTGTTTACCATTGCCCCACTGGAAAACTTTGTTTATATCTTCTTGGCTGGTTTAACCGCGTCCTCAGCAGATGACAGCCTCATGCAGATCCTAGTAATCATCCGCAAAGGATGATACGGTGCCTGTGGGTGTATATCTCTGTTTATGTCTGATATGGATAAGGAATAAGATGGGGGCGAGTACTGTGCCTTGAGTAACAGAGCTCTTCACTATGGCAGCCTCCGATTTAACTCTGTTGACCACTACTCTTTGTGTTCGATTTGTTAGGAAGTTGAAGATCCATCTCCCCACTTTCCCAGTTATTTCCTTTTGCATCTATTTTTGGGCTATTAACGCCATACGCATTTGTCTAATGCTTTTGCAAGTCCTGTGTATATTACATCTGCATTCTGATTTTTCTTCCAGGTGGCATCCAAGGCCATGGTAAGTGATCCAGTAGTTGTGAGAGGCAGGAGCGACCTGCCCTGAACCCATGTTGCCCTGGACTAGACACATATGAAGTATGAATGTTTTGATGGTGGGGTGGTGTCTTGGGGGTGGGTCCTGGGGGGTGGTGTCTGGGGGGTTGTCTGGGGGGTTTGTTCAGGGGGGGTGTCGGGAGGGTGTCTGGAGGGTGGTGTCTGGGGGGTGGTTGCTGGGGTTTGGGGGGGTGTCCAAGTGGGTGTCCTGGGGGGGTGTACATGGGGGGGGTGTCTGGGGGGTGTCTGGGGTTGTCGAGGGGGGGTGTCTGGGGAGGGGTGTCTGGGAGGGTGGTGTCTTGGGGGGGTGTCCTGGGGGTGTGTCTGGGGAAGTGGTGCTGGGGGACGCCGGGAGGTCTCCTCAGCTGAAACAATACAAGACGGCAGTTTGAAGAGGAGATTTTTTTTTTATCACCATCCCACAACTGAACCTTGTTAAATTCAATTATACGACGTGTACATAAAAATGTGGTCCTGCCAAATTTTCAATGTGATATACTCAAAGCATGCCACAAAAAACTCGTGGTAAATAACGGTCTACTGTTATATATGTATATGTACAGTATATATATATATATATATATAATATAATTTAATATATATATATATATATATAGTATATATATATAATAAACATATATATAATTTATATATATATATATATATATATTATAAATATTTATATATATATATATATATATTATATATATATATATATATAATATATAAATAAATATGATATAAATAAATATATATATAATATATATATATATATATATAAATATATGTATATATATATATGTATATAATATTATATTCTGATTGCTGTAGTTAAAAAGCTCTATGTCATTTCCACAGAGTTCAACAGGAGGTTTCATCACACCGGTTTAAGGCCTCAACACTTAAAACAAATACTCAATCCAGCACTTGGTGAGGTTTCAGAGAGGCTGCTGTCTGAACTCACCAAATTTTCTAACCTGTGCCTGGCTGGCAGTGTCCCAGATTTAGATTAGATTTTGCCACCGAAGTGGCTAGTTTATTGTGCACCCCATATCCATCCTGTGGACGGTAGCGCGAGAGCATGTGGATACACAAAAGGCCTAGGAACTAGGCCCCAAAGGGTTTCAGAATACATATGGATTTATATCTACAAATCTATAGTCCTTATCGTTAAAAAACAAATTTAGGAAATTTGCTTAGTATATATGGTATCTTATTTTCATTAATAAGATATCTTGACATGTCACATAGGTTATTATACTGTCTGTCTTTATATTCCTCAATAAGTGGACAATTAAGCACAATAATGCTCAAGAGAGAGACCATATGCTGATCACGATAATTTACATTTAGTTTGATCTCATCTGGTGTCTCCCAAACTGAAGCTGCCAGAAGTACTTTGTAACCAAGCCTAAGCCTGGCCATCTAACAACATCAGTCAGTCTGTTTTCACATTGCCAAGTTGCTCCATAAACAACTATCCTACGTTCATGTTATCATAGTGGGTTATAGATCTACTCAGGCTTTAACTGCATTCCCTATAACAATCATCGTTCTTTCAGTATTTACTTCTCTCCTAAAATTATTCCTAATCTAGACACAGTTATACCAAATGTTATATTCTACGTTCACCTTCTGGATACTCTTATTGGCTAACACATATCAACTTTTATCATGAAGGAGTAATCCAATGTTGTGATGGATCCATAGCAATTGTACATTAAATTTCCTTTGTCGTCCCTAATTTTTGAGTATCCTAGACCTGGCATCCCCAATGAGCAAGTTGTTGGAGTCATTATAGTGAGGGGGGCTCAAGAGCCTTCAAGGGGTGGGGAGGTGACAGAGCGTGGGGGGACGAAGGGGGGCGGAGTGATAGAGGATGGGTATGGGAGAGGGTAGGGCATTCGAGCGTGTGCTCTGAGATGGTGGGCGATGTCAGGGAGAGGGCGGGGGAAATAGTACATCGACATAGTTGCGGACTTCCCTCTAGTTAGAGAATTAGCAGATACTCTCTCATTATAAGCAGTATTTGGGCTGAGTTGGGGGTCGGCGATGATATCGGGCCCAGTTTGTTAATTCTTATGCCTAACTCCAACAAATTTATTATCGTTCTTAACTAGGGAGGGGTGGCAACAAGAGCAGATGCAGCCTGCCAGAAGACTCCGTTTAGATCCATCAGTGTATATAAACTTGTGATAACTTATTACTACCAGCTAGGCAAAAATTTTTTTCTTGAGCAGTTTGCTCAAAAGAGAATTTAAGGAAGGGATTACTAGCAATGAGCTTCTTGGGAGGGACTTGTAGTATGTGATATTAATTAACACTCATCCATGGAGGGGTGAAATGCCTTGTTGCCTACATGATACAGTTCATGCAGGTTATAAAACCTAATGCAATTGCACGTTTTTCACAATCCATTTAGATCTTGTTGTATTTTACCTCTAGACACTTGAAAAGATTCACTGTGACAGTGTCTGGTTCGTTTCTCAACATTCTAATACCGAGGTTACAGTGGTGAATTTCAACAATCCTATCACTGATACTAAAAATAACCAAGCTCCTTCCTCATGTTAAGAACTTTTGTTGATCTGGGACAGCCAAGATAGTCTGAGACTTCATTTTTTGCATTAACTCCAAGGTCGGAGGGAACTTTCTCTACTAATATCAACCATTGAGCAGCATAATCAATTAAGGACCAACATAGTCTATGTACATCATTCTCACGATTCGTCACATTAGCACCATAGTTGGATTGTAGCCAGCAACAGCTTTGAGAGCATTAGCCTACTTTACATTTCTAGTTTAGTTGTGGTATAGTGGATTTGTTAAAGGGTACATCTAGCACCAAGATTATCTGTAAGTTTTAACGTAGCTAATTATTTCACCTCGCAAATAGATGGTTGGGGGATGTCGTTTGCTTGTTAATATCTTTGTTTTAGAGGAAGATATTAGAGCCTAGTAGATTACAAATTGCTTGAACTTCATTAAGAATGGTATTCCATCTTCCTTATGCCCTGTTGTATGATCATGGATATCATCAGCATAGCTGTAGCTATATGTTTTTAGTGTGAGGCAGGTAGAGCACTTTAGAGAGTATTAAAAGAATATTAAATAGCATGGGAACTAAGACCTCCTCCCTGCGGTGTACCTAAAGACATTTCTTTAGATCACTTCTGAAGCCTTGTAAAGGACAGAGGATACTCTAATTTGACAGTTTCCTATTTCCCATCAGAGTAAGCTACCACCAATATCCATTTTGGCTAGTTCATTAGTATAACGTTTCTGTTTGCAATATCAAATGCAGATTTTAGATCAAGAAAAGTCGTAAAACTAGTAGAGTGTGTGCAAGTGAGAAAGGTGAAAATACAGTTCTGCACACTTTTACCTTTCATGAACCCATAGAGTTTAGGGGGAAAGTTATTGTCTTAATTCTGTCAGTACAATCTCGTTAAAGCATCAATCTTTCAAATGTTTGCAAAGACAACTAGTTAAGGAGACGGCCTAAATGTATCAGGCTTGGGCTTAGGGATAGGCACAATGAGACTATTGGTCCAGGAAGTAGAAGAACGCCCCAATGTAACTGAGATTAGTACATGCCAACAAAGGGTTATCAGGCACGTGCCTTAGAGTTCTGAGAATATCATAGTTATACATCCTCTCCAGAGTAGTTGATCGACTTATGGTTAATGCATTTATCTAATTCATACTCGTAAAGAGGCAACATCTCATCAAATATTTTGGCTCATAAAATTAATCATTTCAACATTTCTTCAGAAGTACTCTCTAAATTTTTTCTAAATGAAGAGGAAGGTCTTTCATGCCTGGATGTTTGTGGCCATGTCCATTTATGAGGTCATTTCTTTTTCAAGAGGAAAGGGATGAGCAACATTGCCAGTCTTTTTTCCTGGTTATTTTATTTATACCTTTCCCAAGCCATACTCAAAGGGGTGACCTATTTAATCCACTAACAAAACTGTTCCAATCCTTTTTGGCTAAGTGCTTCCATTCTATTCCTTTGCCAATTGTTGTGCAGCTTGGAACGTTTCTGAGCAGGTCCTGGGGTTCTACATTCACGGTAATGCTTTACCCATCCTCCCTAGCTGCATGTGTTAGATTGCGCAGCTGTGGATCATTATAGTTTTAACATTGGTTTTTATTTTTTATTTATAGTGGGAGGGTCTGTGTTCCCTATTCCTCCCACTTGACTGTGAGATACACTCTCCATAGTGGTAATTAAATCATCATTAAATTTTTGTGTGCCAGTGGGCTCGTAATTCCTTATACCATTGATCCAAGTGGTTAATAAAAAGTTGTTCTCTGTGTTCTGTTTGAGAATAAGTTTCCTCCTCTGTATTTACTCCTTGATTGCTGGAGATGTGATCAAGGATTGACAGTTGTTAGTCTTGGGAAGTGATCAGATAGAAGATATCAACTATGACAGAGTCATGCATCGTATATAATGTATAAAATCCAAGACACAGATCTAGTATGCCCACCATGTATGTTGAGTAGGCGTCATAGTGCCACAATTCGACACATATCATGCTCATTCAGCAATCTCACTAGTTTAGTTCCATTGGTGTTTGATAGACCCCACCAATATTCTTATTGTCTGGCATTAAAATCTCTCCAAGGAATGATGGTAGGTTTCACTATTGATGCGATCTGGTAAAGCATAGGTCGAAGCTGTTTTCGCTGGGCATAGAGATTAAAAATGTTTATGAAAAATCGCCTGCATATACATTGACACCATGATACGACATTGTTAACTCGACTCTGCAAGGAAAGGATGATGTGGCAATTTCTTTCTGACATACATCACACAACAGTTGGTTGAACACATTAGGTTATAAGCTGCATATCCAGGCAAGTTTTGGTGAGGTGCTCCATCTTTCAATCTACATTCCTGCAAACAGATGACATCAATATTCTTGGTTTGCACTAATATGATGTAAGTCAGGCAACCGCTTCCTGATGGAAGCAATGTTCCATGAAAAGATTTGTAAAGTATCCATTGTATGAGTTATTACAATCTCTTGCTCATAAGATGGAAAAACTATTATGCTTTGACTGGCAGTGTGCAGATACTTAAGAGTCAAATACATATTTGTACGTCTTTATCTTCAAACCTTTATTTTAAGCCATTTTTTTCGGCATTTTGGCAGCCAGTTATAAGGCAATTTTTGAAGCAAGAGTTATGGGCTTCTTTCTCACAAATTGCTGGAAGCTGAACGGATTGATTGCTGCCGCATTTGACATCATCACCATGCTCAAGAGCAAGCATCCTGATTACATATATTTATTAAACTTGTCAGATCTGTTCAAGATGCTCAATTTTTTCTGGAAATTTGTTATAATATGAGGAAGGTCAGCGAATCCAATGCCTCTCCGGAGGGATGGCACTTCTGGTTAGTGCTTCCTTTAACACCTATCACCTTAACAGTACCATGGTTACATTAGTGTTCCTCTGATTCACATCAT
The DNA here is from genome assembly GCF_026875155.1 of Cherax quadricarinatus. Lineage (NCBI taxonomy): Eukaryota > Metazoa > Arthropoda > Malacostraca > Decapoda > Parastacidae > Cherax > Cherax quadricarinatus. The sequence continues at coordinate 39,618,391 of NC_069445.1, read as the reverse complement.
TCATTGCAGGTAGTCCTGTGCATCTGACTCATCTCCAAATTTCCAGGAGTTTTACCTGTGTGTGTCCGTGCTGCCTGTTTGTAGTTGTGCGTAATTGGGAGAAATGACGAAACTCATCCCCATATTCAGGTGTAGCCATAGGTATCTGTAGTGGCAGACCATATTTCCATATGTGCCCTAGCGGATGGCTAGCTCCTCCACAGCTGTGTGTGTGATGCATTCTGGTATCACCAGAAATTGTTTTGCAGTGAGGTGGGGTTCTGCAACACTTTGCAGAGGTTCAGTCTCAGATCTGGCTGTGTAGACTGGATGCCGCATCCTCAGTTCCATTAAAGGACTGTTATCAGTTACCTCGAAGGTTGTTTTGGGTTTCTGACGCAGTCCTTTGTGGGAACTGTAACCCCATCTTTCTTTACGTTAATACACTAAATATTTGGCTGTCAAGCCTACTGTGCAGTCTCTAGTGAATGTTTCCCAGCACACTTACCTACACCAAGAATGTAGTATTCCACGTCTACTGCAACATGGCCATAGTGCTGGCATTTGTAACACCTACGTTTAAGGGGGTAGGTACACTTCGATGTTTTAGGAAACGTAAACCATGCACCCAGATATTCCGGAGGAGGGGACAGGACCCACCCAACTGGCAATAATTTGGGATTTTCTTTAAGTCTTTTAGGCTTGAATGGAATATGCTCACTTTAGAGTCAGAGGGATTTCCATGCAAGAGAGGGTATCCAAAGATTATGATACTGACCCATTTTTTAAAGTGGTGAGTGTCTGGAGGTCGGAGCAGCTTAATAATCCCCCCATAAGGTGTATCTAAGTTAGATCATTGATCATGCTCTTTATTCTGTTCCACAAACACAATTTGTGTGTGTTTTTCCTAAATTGGATCCTTGAGTTAGGATGCTTGTTTTACAGCTTCCATTACCAGTGCACACTTAGCAGGCAGCGGGGTGTGTCAGGGAAGTTTCAGCTTAACACATGCTTCTTTGAAGAAGACTTCTTGCAGCCTCTGTGCACCAAGGACGTTTAGTATCACATTTGTGTACGAAGTCAAGTGAGTCTGACTACGTCGACGCTTCTAGCCCTTCTCACTTTTTCTCTTTGTTGTACTTATAAAAGGTCTGGAAGCTATCATCATTATCCATCACCTGCAGAATAGTTCCTCTATACAGTTGCCAATGTTTGCATGATGATATCTGGTGTAAGCCTCGACAACACAAGAATTTACTCGCTTATCTTTCCCTCATAGCCTTATCAAGAGCAAATATCACTACAAAGTCAGAAGTCCAAAATAGAATCACAAGACACAAGGTAGCTCAAGTTCAAGAACACCTCCAACAATACTCAACCCAGAACCACCACCACCCAATAACGACACACACCCCATCCAAAAACACACTCAGAGACCTCTTGTATTGTGTTAATAATATGGTACATATAATAATATAATGGAATGTACAGGCGAGTCTTACACCCATATCACAAATTACAAAGATGAACAGAGAGAGAGAGAGAGAGAGAGAGGAAGGAGAGAGAGAGAGTAGAGAGAGAGAGAGACGAGAGAGAGAGAGAGAGAGAGAGAGAGAGAGAGAGAGAGAGAGAGAGAGAGAGAGAGAAAGTAGGTAATATTGAGCATAAAATAAGAATATCCTGACATACATCACATTAAACATGAGGTCCAAATATAACTTTCCACTTGAGAAGTTCGGCTAACTGCCACCATAATGTACCTCACTGAAAATAAAATATAGCAGCAGCATCACAATGAACGCTAGAAGAAACAACCTCTTACCCCAACCATAGACTTCCTTGGTCCATCCTGGTAACTCACACTTACTATGTTATACATGTATGCAAGCAAAAGGTGCAGCGTAGATAGATTGAACCAGTACCTAAACCAATCTCATCTTACACACGCATTACTATGTATGACTAAAGTGTTTACCAAGTACACAAAGTGACTCTTTTATCACTTAGAATCACTTTTTTGTTGATGTAAATGATAGTGAGAGTGGAACCCCGCTTGGTCGTAATAAACACACTCAACTTCTTCAAGGTCACACACAGGCCCAGCTTCTGGAGTTACCAGTGTATTAATGTGTTTTTAATTATGTGTCCCAGTGCTTGTCCTGCAGTCATTAAATTGGTGAACAAAGTTAAACACTACAACCAGTTGATCAAATAGTCTAAAACAATTTACACAATGTATAAACAAGAAGTATAATGATTGCAAATTGTTACTATTACAATTTAACTAGGCGCTAGACCCACTAGATGGGATGGCAAGGAACATAGATGATAACAGGCTGACTCTTGCTTAACACAGGTGAAAGGTAACCGAATTACTCAAGTAAGAAGTGAGGTATTCAAGAAACTGAACATTATGGCAGGAGTAAGCTTGTTTCCCAGTAAAAATACAAAGCATAATAACGCACTCCACACCACAGATGAACAGTGCAAATTGAAATATTACTGGGATTTAGCAGTAAAGTTTCAGTCTGAAACGAGAAAATGAATTAGAAACACAGCAAATGACACTAGGACAAGCAACTAATTATGTACCGATTTTAATAGTTTCAGTTACACTGAGCCAGACATGTATTACACTGATTTATCCAAATGTAAGGAGTCACTACACTGAAAGTACACTCTGAGCCTTTTAAAGTCTTAATACAGGCTTACAAATGACAATTAACTGTTGGGGAAAGCAGCACTTAACACTCTAGCACACGTATGACAGATGAATGTTTCACTGTGTACAAGCCAATCACCCACAAGCTTAACATGTTTATAAGTGAATGCTCTGGCATGTCCCCCACTCAAAATGTTCAGCACTGCAAAGCTCGTGAAATTGTTTCTCAAGCCACTACAGGAAACACTGGTATGCACAGCTGGGCCCTAGGACAGCTATAACTGCAGGCTGCCCCCCCCTCTAGCTTGTTCTGGCTAGCTTTTAGTGCTGCCCTCAAGCTTGCTTGACTGTGTCGCCAAGCCCGCGCCAACCACCCGGACACCTGCTTGCAGCAGGCGGCAGGCACACCAGGAGACACTTGCAAGATAGCGGAGTGCGGCACAAGAGGAATCACGGGCACTCAAGCACCCCAGTTGTTCTGGCCCAAAAAAAAAAAAAAACAAAAAACAAAAAAACAAAAACAAAAAATGCCTCTAGACCACAAGCAAATAGAGGCGAACGGCTGAGTTCCAAATCGAGGAAGGAGAAGGGACAAGGAAGGGATATTTACCTCGCTAGACACAGGCAATATGGGTGTAGTGGCCTGCAGGTCGCAGTGCAATTTTCACTGGGCCCACAGTCGTCTCGAGAGTTACCAACCCTGTACTACTTGTTAACTCCAAACCCGCAGCACTTAACACATCTAGCACACGTGTCTTGGAATGACACAAATTTTCACTACATAAGAACTAGTTCTCACAACACCGAAGGTACGGCCGGAACACTGTAGAACGTTCACAAAGGCATTCTGGGTCCCAGAGGCCATCAGCATAACAAGTTTGTTTGGTAGGTGCAGCAAGCGGGTGGTTAATAATACATCTTTGGAGGCTTCTTCGTTTATTGTTAAGTCGTGGTGGGTACACAGGCTTGTGTGTTTGAGCCCATGGCCCGGGCAGGGCCATCCCACGAGAGAGATCTGGGAGTACTTGTGTCTTCCTGCTAGGCCGCTGTGAGAGTGAGGGTGAGGCAAGTCTGGGCATACTGAAGTGGCAAGGCCTATAGGTGGCAGCACCAGCATGGCGCAAAATATGAACTAAGCTGGCAGACAGCATGGGCTGTCTGTGCAGACAGTACAGGCTGTCTACATATGCTCGGCCAAGTACCACGCATCGTCCCGATGCGACAATACTGGTGGTAAAAGAAACTTGGTCTCTCTCTCGTAGGAACAGGGCACAGAACACAAAATAAAAACATATGTATACATATGGACATGGAAAAAAAACTTCCTACAGGGAGGGAAGAAAAAACATGTGGGGTGTGCTAAACATCATGGTAATAGGCAGTGAGCATCGAAGTGCATCACTGCACGCCTTCCTGCATCTGGACAGATACTGGGCAACACAAGAGACATCCTGCGGCTGAGCCTGTGACGTAACAGGGTTGGTGCCTCTGGAACGGTGAAGCATTCCATCGTAGGGCGCTGCAGGTTTCACCTCAACCTGGGGGCACGACATGCTGGTGCCCTCGAGTGAGGCGTCGACAAAACCGGCAACTGTGCAGGACTTCTGGCAAGCGAGCTCCAGGAGGACACTCTTGACTGGTACTTTCGCTGGGCTTTCACTGCCGGCGAGCGTGAGCGAGTTTGTGGAGCAAGTCGTGCAGAGGCGACTGGGCGAAACATCTGGAGTCGTAATATCATACCCAGACTGCAGTGAGAGACCTAGCAGTCAAAGTGACATCTCTTTGTGCAGGCTGCCTCACTGAAGCTTGTGACAGATGCTGACACAGCGCCTGCCGACAGGCTAACTGCGGCTTGGCGATATCATTTTGGCAGTTTGGAGTTATAGCAGAGATTAGTCTAGCGCCCAGATATTTGTTTCTCTACATATAACTTGCACTCTGATGGTCTGAGGTGAAGTGAAAACAAAACTCAATGGGATCGTAGCAGGTACGATTCTGCAGAACAATCACGAGCGATGAGCATAAGCTTTCTGTACAAGAGGCTGGGTCAAATCCGGGCTGTCTGACATCAGCTGTCAAACGCACTTGGTCACACGGTGACTTTAGCACAGTGGTGCTCAGGTCTGGCTCAGACCTCACTGGACACACGGAAACTTTAAAAACACACCGCGGTACAACATGTGAGAACATTGACTGAGAGGAATTAATTAACACACGACATATATTTTCTCCTCAAATCTTCTCGACAATACTAAAATAATTACTGAACACTCGATGGTGACATCATGTGTCAGGATATGTCGCGAGGTTACGTCAGCACACTGTGATGATCAGCAGACATCTCGAGGTGACTCAGGCAGACAACGTGACATCATGAAGTCGGTGCAGTCATCGTGGGTGACGTCAATGTTGATTGCAGGCAGCAGACCAAAGCTTGGGCCTTGGACATCTGGGGTAACCACGTATCTCGTAGGTCTATTGACATCGCCTCACACCACATGTGGCTCGGGGGCGGGGGGGGGGTATCCATCGTGCAATCGATATCTAACGTGGCAATCTGGTTCCACATAGCTTCGAGTGGCCTTGGGCACTCGGATACAAGATCTGGCAATGAATCACATGGAAAACAGCAAAAACACGCAGAGGAGTGGGCAGTGGAGATGGTGTAATGTAGATGTGTGAGCGTGAGTAGGGCGAGATGGGCATGGTGAGGAACAGCCTCTTCACTCCTCTCCTCCCCCACCCACAAATACAAGAGAACTCACACTGGACGCCCAGAAATCACCACAAAACTCACCTCTGCTTGCTGAAACGGCGTGCAGCTGAACAACAACAACAGCAAACATTACAAGTCCTGATCACGTTGACTTGAGAAACAGCGTGGGACACTGTAGCGTGGAGTCACTGGGATGCCACTCACAATTCTCGAAGAAATTTGGCAAATTTCGGCTGGATCCTGCTTATACCTGTGTCTGGGTGCTCAAACATGCAGACACGACATCAGGATAACTTGTTGAGAGACGGATGCTTCTTGTGTAGGGTGATGAAGTGAAGATGACTTCATACCTCTTCCTTCCTCGCTTTGGGCAAACACACTGCTGCGACCACAGGTGCTAAGATTTATAAAAAAGATTATTTGGCGTTCTGGTAGCGGGTGGATAAATGATACGTCTTCGGAGGCTTCTTCGTTTATTGTTAAGTCGTGGTGGGTACACAGGCTTGTGTGTTTGAGCCCATGGCCCGGGCAGGGCCATCCCACGAGAGAGAGCTGGGAGTACTTGTGTCTTCCTGCTAGGCTGCTGTGAGAGTGAGGGTGAGGCAAGTCTGGGCATACTGAAGTGGCAAGGCCTATAGGTGGCAGCACCAGCATGGTGCAAAATATGAACTAAGCTGGCAGACAGCATGGGCTGTCTGTGCAGACAGTACAGGCTGTCTACATCAGACCCTTTTTCTTTGGTGCCTCATTGTGTGCCCTCCGGAAAAAGGATGGCGGAATCAGGCCCATTGCAGTGGGTAACACCCTTCGCGCCTAGTCGCCAAAGGATGCAGTAAGAAGGGTTGAGTCAAGAGGCTGCTGCAATGCTGAAAACCAACTCAGTCTCGTTTCCGGCATACAAAGGGGGATAAAGGGGGGGGGGGGCATGGCTGGGGGGGGTGAAGCAGCTGCCCAAGCAGCATGAGTATTTATCAAAAACATGTCCCTATGAAAAGCCTTGGTCAAATTGAACTTTGCCAATGCTTTCAACTCAGTCAGAAGGGATGCTGCTCTCCAAGCAGTTTACAGAAACTTCCCTTCCCTTTAGAATTCCCTTAGAATTCCCTTAGAATCGTGTTATAATGTGACTTCCAAACTATTGTTTGGGGACCATGAAATTGACTCGTGTGAGGGCTGCAACAGGGGGACCCACTCGCCCCCTTTCTATTTTGTTTTGGTCATCAAGGTAGTCACGGAGGCACTCTCCAGCGACTCAGTATCTGGTTCCTGGACGACGGTACCCTAGCTGGCACAACAGAATCTCTCCTAGAGGACATCAGTAAAATTATAGACATGGGAGAAAACCTGGGCCTTTCTTTAAACCCCACCAAATGTGAAATAGTTTCTACCAATCAACAGATGATCCAGAATATTAGTGCCGTTTTACCAGGAGCACGAGCCATTGATCCCACCAAAAAAATAGCACTCTCCTCGGTGCTCTCTTGGGTCCAATGCCATCGAACTAACCTAGGAAAAAAAGTCTCAGACCTCCAGACGAATGGAAAGCAGGATGAAAGACATTGACACACACGATGCCTTCTACCTACTCACCAGGTCCCTGTCAATCCCAAAACTTTCCCTATTTTCTGAGATGCTCCCAGCCTTCAGCAGTCCAAAATCAAGGAATATGACTCTCTCCTGAAGGCCATGCTAGAGAGTGTATTGAATCTTTTCCTTGACGATGGACAGTGGTTGCAAGCCTCACTTCCGGTCAGGCTTGGAGGGCTAGGAGTATGCTGATCCTCCCAGATTGCTCTACCAGCTTTCCTATCCTCTTCCATTGCGTCAAACGAGTTGATAAGACAAATTCTTCCTGACACCCTCAGTGACTCAACAGGAATAGAAGACCCTAGCTATGCCAGTGCCATCACCAAATGGGAGACTCCTGCTGCTCCAGCACCAAACCCTAGTGCAGCACTGGCTCACAGTCAAGCTGGGATGGCCCAATTGCTGAAAAGGTGCTTGCCAACATGCTCAGGGCTGCAACATCAGATAGGGAGATTGCCCCTCTCCAGGCTGTGAGTGCACATCACTCCGGGGAGTGAGGTGCCATATCCCATTGCCATATCGGCAATGGGAACGCGACTCGATCCTAAGACCCTCCGTATTGCAGTGGCTCTGCGCCTTGCTGCCCCAATTCACACAGAATATATGTGTATTTGCGGCAAAGTGCAAGCAGACCAATACGGTCTACATTGTCTGAACTGTTCCAAAACCAAGGGCTGGCATGCAAGACACAATGAGGTCAACGACATCATTAAGAGAACCCTTGCTACAGCTGGATGCCCTGCCGAGAGGGAGCCACGATCACTTGCAGCAAACAATACCCACAAACCCAGAAAAACCGCCCAGACGGGATCACCATCTATCCTTGGAAGAATGGCAGGCTCTTAGCATGGGACTATACCTGTGTGTCCACACTGGCTGACACCTATATCCCTCACAGTGTGGGGCGACAGGGAGGAGCTGCTGACCACAGGAGGAGTACAAAAAATCAGCAAGTACAGGGACATTAGCCAACAGTATCAATTTGTCCCAGTGGGATCAGAGACCTTGGGATATGGGGAAAAAAAAGCCACACGCTTCCCTTTAAAAAATTGGGTTTCAGACTCATCGACACCACCAGGACCCAAGGGCAGCCACTTTCATGTTCGAGCGCCTCAGCGACGCCAAACCAGAGGGAAAAAGCTTGCTGCATACTTGGCTCACGTCCAGTCTCGGAGGAGCTGGAGGAAATTCGTGATCTTTGATACATTGTGCCTTGTATTCATGTTTATGTTTTTTTCTGTAAATGTATTTTGTTTATTAATATATATATATATATTATTTATATATATATATATATATATAAAATATATATATATATATGTATATATATATATATATATATATAGTATATATATATATATATATATATATATTTATATATATATATAATATATATATATATTATATTATATGTCGTGCGAATAGGCAGAACTTGCAATCTTAACTTAAATAGCAACGCTCATCTTGCCATATAGGACAAGTGAAAATTTGTGTATGCAATAATTTCGCCAAATCATTTTGAATCTAAAGAAAAAAATATATTTCGTTGTGGGTTTTTTATTAAATTATTGGTAAACTTATATAAAATATATATAGTTGGGTTACGCTAAAATAAATTGTTCTTGTTATAATAATGTTAGGTAAGTTTTCTAAGTTTCTTTTGGTGCAAAATTATAAATTTTTACATCAATATTAATGAAAAAAATATCTTTAAACGTATAAGAGAAAATTTTAGAAAAGACTTTATTTTAAATGAGTTCTTGCTAATTGACCAGTTTTACATATTCGGCACGACATATATATATATATATATATATATATATATATATATATATATATATATATATATATATATATATATATATATATATATATATATATATATAATATATATATATATATATATATGCAATAGGATCACAGTATCACAGTAAACAGGTGATATCAAAATATGCAAAACAACCACTGTGATAGAACAGTGAAATTCCAAGTGCTTTCTTGACTTTTCACATTATCAAAGAACTATAATTACAATACATCAAAGGGGGGAAATATAAAAGGTCGAGATCACACCTCACCATCACATCCCACAACAAAGCAACACCTGACGTACGACGACATCCGACTCATAAGAAAGGAACACTGCAGCAGGCCTGCTGCCCTAACTAGTCAGGTCCTTCACGACATACCACAAACAAAATATTTGCCAAATCCAAGTGCTCTACCCAAGAATTAAGATTTATTATTTGTCCAATGTATTATTAAATTCTTCCCAAATTTTATTAATTAGAAATGAGTCTAATTTATATAAACCAAAGGAAATATTTATATTCTTTTCAAAACTGCTTTTTATGAAACAAGATTCAATTATATTCCTGTCGACCATCGACTTGCTTGATACAACTTTCTCAACTTTTTGAAAATCAATTGGATGTTTAAAATCTCTCACATTAATAAATAGAGCATTGGAATCTTGTTCAGTTCTAAAGCTATATTTATGTTGTTTTATTCTAAGTTCGATACTTGGCTGATATGCCTTCTTTTCTTAAGACTTTTAATATTAAAGTTGTTTTTAAAAATCTTGATACAGTAAAAAAAAAAATTGATAAAGAATTCCCCCAAAATGCTGACGGATGCGTCAATAAGATTCCCTGTAAAATTTGCGATATAGTTTATTATGGTCAAACTGGTAAAAGTTTCGAACTTAGATTAAAACATAAATATAGCATTAGAACTGGACAAGATTCTAATGCTCTGTTTATTCACGTGAGAGATTTTAACCATCCAATTTATTTTCAAAAAGTTGAGAAAGCTGTTTCAATATATATGGTATAAACCTTGGTAATAAATACCGACAAGTTGGTTGAGAAAGACATGTGAGCAAACATTATGATATATTTATTAGAAAACGTTTCGGTCCTGGGACCTTTTCGGTCCCAGGACCGAAACGTTTTTTAATAAATATGTCATAGTGTTTGCTTACTTGTGTTTCTAAACCATCAATATATATATATATATATATATATATATATATATATATATATATATATATATATATATTATATATATATATATATATATATATATATATATATTATTTATATATATATGTGTGTGTGTGTGTGTATGTATGTATATATATGTATATACTTAGTATATACATATATATACATATGATATATATATACATACATATACTTAGTATATACATATATATACATATGTATATACTTTGTGACCTGTACTTAGCTCTTTGAAGATCTGTCCAGTATGTTCTCTGTGAATCTGCACAAGACATCCTCTCTTGAGCAACTCTACAAGCAGCTAGAAGAGTAGCTTAGGGTTGCTAAGTTTGAGATACGGCTATTGGCGGAGGACAACAAGAGGATTGGAAGTAATCCTCTTGTTGTGAGACTCAGGTCAAGAGAAGAACCTGGTCAGTTGCTGGCCAACATGGAACAAAGCTGAAAATCAAGAAGACTGTTGGAGTGGTGGAAACAACAAAGATTCAGAAGACTACTGTGGAGACTTCCAACCCATTTTCAGTGCTACCCAACGAATGTGTGTTGTCTACTGGAAACGTCAGAATGAGTACCAAGGAATCATTGGCAGAGGAGGGTGAGTCGACATCCCTTGAAACCCCAACGAAGACCATCGAGAACCTCACTATGACCTCCACTAGTGAATGTAAGAACATTGTTTTAGTTGGGGACAGTCAAGTGAAATTTATGGATAGGGCATTTTGTCTTAGGGACAGGAAGAGGAGGCATAGGGTATGTTTTCCTGGGGCTGGGATGGGGGATATTGTTAGCCATCTGGACGATATCATAAAGGGTAATGGGAGCAATCCTATTATCTGCCTCAGTGCAGGAGGCAATGATGTTGGCAGACCTAGGAGTGAAGACCTGATTAGCAGGCATAGGACAGCAATAGAGATAATTATGAAGAAGGGTGGGAACCCTGTGATATGTGGCATTTTGCCCCGGAGAGGAGCTGGAAATGAATGGCTGTCTAGAGCAATTGGTGTCAATTGCTAGCTGGACAAACACTGTAAGGAAAATGCAGTAACATTCATAGACAACTGGGACCTCTTCTATGGCAGAAATGACATGTATGCCAGGGATGGGGTTCACTTATCTAGGTATGGGGTGGGAACACTGGCCAGTGCAGTGGAGAGAGCTGTTAGGTCTTTAAACCAGAAGTAGATAGCGGTACGGGTTTTCATGGAAAATCGATGTATTCTGAGCTGTGGCATACAAAGTGTACGTAACCTTTAATCGGCGCATGTACACACCCCTCACTGAAAGGCTATCACTCCCAATCAGCGAATCAGGTACTAAGGGTTGATGGTGGGGCCCCATCATTCAATCAGTACCCAGGTTCCAGCCAATGAGAAGATGGTTTTGACAATTGCAGAGGTGTTGTGGGTATCACACATTTGTCTGCTCCTGTCATTCCTATTCTAGAGCTGGTTGAAGCACAGTCTGCTCTCTAGTGGCTTCTATTCTGCCTTGCTTACCGTGGAGTTCACTAATACCTATTGTTGTACATAGTGTATATATTGTACATACTTCTGTTCTAAATTGGTGAAGGATAATACAAGTCAAAAGCTTTTCTGCTGTGTTTATTTTGCTCCCTTTACACCCAGGCTAACAGGCCTTTGGGACTCCTGAGTTGCAATATGGGTAGCCTGTCCTAGAGCTGGAGCTAGACTTAGAGCATGGGTTGAGCCTAGGGTGACGGTGGAAGCAGGAACATTGTGTAGCTTGCTATTTGGCATTGCATTAGCTTTTCCAACGCTTCACAAACTTTGCGTGTCAATTGCCTTGCTATGGTCAGCCTTGCTATTGTATGATCATTCAACAGCTCGTTACTACCTTGTTCGGTGTGCTCGCTTCGCTACAGTCAATCTTGCTGTGTGAAGATTTTGCAGTCAGCTTTGCTTTTGTGTATCCGCCTTGCAAGCATATGTGCGTATTCTGCAATCATACTGTGCATAGCTAAGTGTGTCCTGCAAATAACATGTTACGTTTGGGTACAAGTATTCTGCAGTCATACTGTGCATAGCTAAGCGTGTTCTGCAAATAATGTGTTACGTTTGGGTACAAATATTCTGCAGTTGTACTGTGCATAGCTAAGTGTATTCTGCAAATAACGTGTTATGATAGGGTACAGGTATTCTGCAATCGTACTGTGCATAGCAAATAACTTATACATTTGGGTATGCCATGTAGACGAGTCAGACGTCTGGTGTCGGCATATACTTTATTTAACTTGCCTAAATTGTCCCTACAGCTTCGTTGGCAAATTGCTCATTCCATTGGCATTGATTACAAATGCACTCTCACAGCTGTGCAATTTCGTACACTTATAAGGGACAAACTTCAGGAAAAGGAGATGGCACATCAGACTTCTCCCTCTACGGGTGCCAGGAATAAAACTCTGAGGTTCTCGCAGGAGGAAAATGTAACATCAACGGAGCAAAATCGTCAGTCTCGTGCAACAGAATTGTCTGAAATCGAATCAGCTGCATTGGCACTTGAATTGGCGAAAATCAATCTTGAGCAGACTAGGGAATAAAGGGCATTTGCCAAGGAAGAGTTTGATAGGAAAAAAGAAAGAAGGCAGTTTTCGCAAGTTGTAAATGACTTTAGTTTACAGAAAGCAGTACAGCTTATTCCCAGCTTCAATGAGGCAGATCCAGAACAATTTTTCGAAACTTTCGAAAATCATGCTCGAGCCTTGAGGTGGCCGGAGCAGCACTGGGTGTCGTTGGTTCACACAGCGTTGTTTGGCAAGGCACAGGAATTTACGTCAGTTTTAAATGACATTGATTTTTCCGATTATAAAGTGGTGAAGACCACAGTTTTGGGAGCATATACATGTATCCCAGCTAAGTATAGAAAGTCCTTTAAATTAGGCAGACGACAGCTTGGTCAATTCCTGGTTGATTTTGTGTGACAGCAGACCAAAGCTTTTACCAGCTGGTATAAAGCAAGTGGTGTTGTTACCTTCGATGATCACGTGCAGCTTATTCGGGTTGACAACCTGCTGGAGTCTGTGGGGCCAGAGGTTAGAGTCTTTCTGCAGGATCGTGACTTAACCACTACATTGGAGGCAGCCAGGTTAGCTGATACCTTTGAAACTAACTGTTCCTTATCCGAGTGGTCCCAACTCTCTTTTGAACAGCCTGGCATGAGCAGAGATCGTCAACCTTGGAGGATGAAGTGCCAGCCGGAGGGAGAACATCTACGTCAGCCAACTAAGTCACCTGGTGAGCCACACTACACAGCATATGGTCCACCTGGTGAGAGGAAACACCAACTTAAGACTGTGCAACTCAACAACAGTATCAAGAGAGACACCAGCCAGAGCGACACCAGTTGCAACATCAGCAGGAAGTTAAAGGCAAGCCTGTCGTCTGCTTCCTCTGTAATAAAGTAGGTCGCATCCATCCCAACTGCCCCCAAAAACCCCAACCCATGGAGAAAATCTATAGTGTCCCTAGTAACATGTCCCTGAAAGAAGTAGAGAAAGGGATAGCCCCTTATTACTGTCAAAGTTGTATTTTCCTTCAGGAAGACTCAAAAACAACTGAAGTCAGAACCTTTAGAGATACTGGAGCATATAAGAGAGGGAGTACTTCCCCTTTCTGAGAACACCTCAATGCAATCCTGTGTTTTGCTGGAAGCCTTCGGAGGAACGATATTTTCTGTCCCCTTACATAGAATTTATGTACAGTGCAAATATTACACTGGATACTTGACTGTGGGTGTATCTGAGGGATTCCCCATGAAAGATGCCATGTTATTACTGGGTAATAACATTACCACAGCTAGTGTATGTCCTGAACCCATAATGATTAATTCTCTGGTGTTGGCCATAACTCGGGCAACATCCAAGGGTTGTCTAGCGAGAATGCTGACCTATTCTTGGACGACTCTGATCTCAGAATACCTAATTTGTTTTATGAGGAAAACTGGCCAAGGCCTTCTAAATTAAGTGAACAGACCCAGATCAAACCTTCCTATTCCAGGGTTGCAGGATTGCCAGATATCTCTGTTTCCATGCCCGAGGGACTGTCCTTCCGGGAGGAACAACGAAAGGGCCCTTGTTTGAATTTCCCTTTTCAGGCAGCCATAGGTAAATCTTTTTCGGATCATCCGGTCAAGTATAAACTTAAAAGCGACTATTTGATCTGCACTGAGACTGGTAAGGAGATAGAAGGTAGGCAAATATGAGACAGGTTAGTGGTTCCAACAAAGTTTAGACCTCAAATATTGAATATAGCTCATAATACTTCATTAGGAGGTCACTTAGGAATTACTAAAACATTATATAGAATCACAAAAGAATTTTATTGGCCAAAATTAAGACAGGATGTGATGAATCGTATCCGGTGTTGCCGAGAATGTCAGCAAGTAGGGAAACCTATACATTCCATTAAACCTGCACCTCTCCAGCCTATACCTGCTGATGAAGAACCTTTAGCAGAATTAATTATAGAATGTGTAGGTCCACTACCTAAGTCAAAGTCTGGAAATCAGTATTTATTTACCATTATGGATAGAGTAACTAGATACCCTGAAGCAATTCCCATGCACAGTATTAATACTAAAACCATTATCAAGGCTTTAACCAGATTTATTGCTTGTTTTGGCATTCCTAAAACTGTTCAAAGTGATCAAGGTACTAACTTCACTTTCAAAACATTCAGGGAAGCATTAACTAGGTTAGGGATAATCCACAACTTATCCACTGCCTATCATCCTCAGTCCCAAGGCGCCTTGGAAAGATTTCATTAGACGTTAAAAATCATGATGAGAACTTTTTGTATGCATTTTCCTACAGGCTGGGATGAATCACTACCTTTGTTGCTGTTTTCAATAAGAGAAACTGTGCAGGAGTCTACCAGGTATAGTCCGTTTGAGCTGATCTCTGGGCACAATATATGAGGTCCTCTTCGTGTGCTCAAAGAAGGATGGATGGGAGAAGACGTTAGCTCAACACTCTACAACCCGTCTTCAAGGTTACAGGTGGCACGTCAGTTAGCCAAGGCTAACCTAAAGGGGGCAGTAGGGCAAAATCTGTAACTCTGTTGTTTACTGTCCGATTTTCTCCAGTTTTGGTACACAAGACAAAGTCGTTTCACTCTTTCTTGAAAATATTTATCAAAAATATACCTCAAACAACAACTGAGAAATGACTGATTTACTGAAAATGCCCTTGTGGCCAAACTTTCTCTTATATGGGACTACGCAAGGTTGTTTGGACACTTGGTGCCGAGAGAACAATGCTTATACTAATATTCGTTGAGCCCTTTTCTTTAAATAAACTTATCTTTATTTCACAAAAAAATAAAGTTTGTTAGTTCCTGGAATATTGCAAAAAATCTGCCCTTTACTCCCACATAACTCCCAAAGTATTTGGAATATTTCCAAAATTTGCTCACCGAAAAACGGAGAAATCATTATTCTTCAACTTTTGTGAGTATTATATTCCATTTAATTCAGTAATAAAGCGAGAAGCTTGGCCATTAGGTGAATAAGTTACTTCCGAGATATCGGCCAAGAGCGCCGGCCGGCCCCCGTCTCAAAAAAAAAAAAAAAAATTCGCGAAAATCGCGTTTGTTTGGGTGTATTTCTTAGTAAACTGATGTTCTAGTGCAGTTAACCTCTTCAAAACACCGTTTTCTCTTACTCAGAGACTAAAGAATGGGACATGGAGAGGGGTAACTCAATATTTATCGAAATATTCCCGATAATCTTTCGTCATATTATGGCCTATTTTATTCAGCCTAGAGTATATAACATGTTTGTATGTTATTTATAGTGTTTATTATATCATATTAGATCAATTCTGATAGACAAATAAGCCGTAGAGTTGATATATAAGCGTAATAATGGGCGATTCCTGCTGGTACCTCGGGCGCGGGAACACTGCCGAGCGTTCCCATCTGGTTCCCGGTTGTCGCTCAGTCTGCGGATAAGTCCCGCCTACTGTTTTATGATGCCAAATAGTCAGTTATTATATTATTTATTTATTTATTTATTTCCAATTTGTGCACACATACAGAGGTACAAAAAAAAATACAGATAAGAGCAGTATGCCAAAGCCACTTATACTATGCATAGCATTACGGGCTGGCTTAAAATTAACTTAAGATTAACTAAGCAATGATTATTATTATTATTATAATCAAAAAGAAGCGAAAGAAAGAATAATGAAAGAATAATGCAAGAAAAGGCGATA
This sequence comes from Cherax quadricarinatus, assembly GCF_026875155.1. Lineage (NCBI taxonomy): Eukaryota > Metazoa > Arthropoda > Malacostraca > Decapoda > Parastacidae > Cherax > Cherax quadricarinatus. The sequence goes on along the minus strand of NC_069445.1, from coordinate 39,602,195 downwards.
AACAACAAGGAAACAACTCCGAAATATATATGGGCCGTGAGCAGACTCGGTACCAACATCGCCGTCACCATACCTGATATAAATGACTATAATTTCTTGTAGAAACGTCGTAGAACATTCATTCCGGTACCATTGTGTTGCCAAAGAGTTGAGCTATTTTTTCAGTATATATAACTCAATATCCATATTTTTTCGATTTTTCGGTGAGCGCGCGCGGAAATTTGCCCTACTGCCCCCCGTAAAGGGGGCTGCATGGGAGTTTTCCGCGCGCTCTCAAAACAAAAATCGAAAAAATATGGAAATTGAGTTATTTGTACCGAAAAATAGCTTAGCTCTTTGGCAACACAATGGTACCAGAATGAATGTTCTGCGACGTTTCTTCAAGAAATTATAGTCATTCATATCAAGTATGGTGACGGCGATGTGGGTAGCGAGTCTGCTCAAGCCCATATATTTTTTGGAAAGTTTTCCTTGTTTTTTTATCGCTTTTTCTTGCATTATTCTTTCTAATATAATAACTGACTATTTGGCATCATAAAACAGTAGGCGGAGCTTATCCGTAGACTTAGAGACAACCAGGAACCATCTGGCAACACTCGGCAGTACTCCCGCTCCAGAGAGTGCCAGGAGAAATTACTTCATTATTACGCTTATATCAACTTATATATCAACTCTACGGCTTATTTATCTATCAGAATTGATCTAATATGATACAATAAACACTATAAATAACATACAAACATGTTATATACTCTAGACTGAATAAAATAGGCCATAATATGGTGAGAGACCATCGGGAATATTTTGATATAAATGAGCTACTACTCTCATGTCGTCTCCATATCGTATTCTTTGGTCTCGAAGTAAGAGAAAACAGTATTTTGAAGAGGCTAAACTGCACTAGAACATCGTTTACTAAGAATACACCCAAACAAACGCGATTTTCGCGATTTTTTTTTTTTCTTGAGACGGTGGGCCGGCCGGCGCACCAAGCCAATATCTCGGAGGTAACTTATTCACTTTAAGGTACATCGTCTGCCTTTATTACTTAATTAAATGCAATGATATTCACAGAAATTGTAATTTGCAATTATTCATTTTTGGAAATATTCCAAATACTTTGGGAGTTATGTGGGAGTAAAGGGCAGATTTTTTTTGCAACATTCCAAGAACTAACAAACTTTATTTTTTTTTGTGTGAAATAAAGATAAGTTATTTAGAGGAAAGGTATTAATTACAAATTCGTATAAGCATTGTTCTCTCGGCACCAAGTGTCCAAACAACCTTACGTCATCCCATATAGGAAGAAATCGCCCCCCAAGGGCATTTTCAGTAAATCAGTCCTTTTTCAGTCTTTTCTCAGTTGTTGTTTGAGGTATATTTTTGATAAATATTTTTTACAAAGAGTGAAAACACTTTGTCTTGTGCACCAAAACTGGAGGAAATCGGACGGTAAACAAAAAAGCAACATTTAATTCTCATGCGGTATGACAAAAATGCACAATTCTGCTCCTTCCATCCAAGAGACAAGGTGTTGGTGCAGGAACCTATACCTGGCCACACCTTGAAAGCTAGATTTACGGGACCTATGCAAATTGTAAGTAAATTATCTGATGTAAATTATGTGGTATCTCCCCTTGATAAGACCTCAAAAACTAAAACTTACCACATTAATCAATTAAAATCTTTTCATACACCAGATGAAGTCCCAGAAATGACTCTGTCCTCTACCTCTGAGGACGACTCTGACTCTTTGCACTCTATTTCTGAAATTAATATCAAGCTTCCAAACTCTGTCCTCTTCAAGGACCCTAGCCCTTAAATGGTGGGGCTATCTGAAACTCAAGCAACAAGTTTAACTGCGCTTCTACAGTCATACCATGATATTTTTTCGGATGTGCCGAGAAAATGTACGTTAGGATATCATGAAGTAGATGTGGGAAACTCTAAACCTATTAAACTCTCCCCCTACAGAGCTAATCCTGAAAAGCAGAAGCTACTTCAGCAGGAGGTAGAATTTTTGTTAAAGCATTGTTTAGTGGAGGAATCATCTAGTCCATGGGCTTCACCGTGCATCCTTGTTAAAAAAGATGATGGAGGTTTTCGTATGTGTACAGACTACCGTAAGGTGAATGAGGTCACAATCACAGATTCTTACCTTCTCCCTCGTCTGGATGACGTAATCGACTTTGTGGGCAGGTCGCTCCTGCCTCTCACAACTACTGGATCACTATGACATGGCCTTGGATGCACTGGAAGAAAATCAGAATGCAGATGTAACATACACAGACTTTGCAAAAGCATTTGACAAATGCGATCATGGCGTAATAGCCCATAAAATACGTGCTAAAGGAATAACTGGGAAAGTGGGGAGACGGATCTTCAACTTCCTAACAAATCGAACACAAAGAGTAGTGGTCAACAGAGTTAAATCAGAGGCTGCCATAGTGAAGAGGTCTGTTCCACAAGGCACAGTACTCGCCCCCATCTTATTCCTTATCCTCATATCAGACATAAACAGAGATATACACACAGACCCGTATCATCCTTTGCGGATGATACTAGGATCTGCATGAGGCTGTCATCTGCTGAGGACGCGGTTAACCTCCAAGAAGATATAAACAAAGTTTTCCAGTGGGCAACGGTAAACAATATGATGTTCAATGAGGACAAATTCCAACTACTCCGTTATGGAAAACTGGAGGAGATAATAACTAGAACAGAGTATACTACTGACTCCGGCCATACAATAGAGCGGAAAAATAATGTAAGGGACCTGGGAGTAGTAATGTCTGAGGATTTCACTTTCAAGGATCACAACAGTGCCACGATCGCACGTGCAAAGAAAATGATACGATGGATAATGAGAACTTTCAAAACGAGAGATGCCAAGCCCATGATGATCCTTTTCAAATCACTTGTTCTCTCTAGGCTGGAATACTGCTGTACATTAACATCTCCATACAAAGCAGGTGAAATCGCAGATCTAGAGAGTGTACAGAGATCCTTTACTGCACGTGTAAGTTCTGTCAAGCACCTTAACTACTGGGAACGCTTGGAAGCACTTGACTTGTACTCGTTGGAACGCAGGAGGGAGAGATATATCATAATCTACACTTGGAATAACCCGGAATAACCTCCAGGTAACCTCCAGGTAACCTGGAGGTTATTCCGGGGATCAACGCCCCCACGGCCCGGTCCATGGCCAGGCCTCCCGATGGATCAGGGCCTGATCAACTAGGCTGTTGCTGCTGGCCGCACGCAGTCCAACGTACGAGCCACAGCCCAGCTGATCCGGCACTGACTTTAGGTATCTGTCCAGCTCTCTCTTGAAGGCAGCCAGGGGTTTATTGGCAATTCCCCTAATGCTTGATGGGAGGCTGTTGAACAGTCTTGGGCCCCGGACATATATGGTGTTTTCCCTTAGTGTACCAATGGCGCCCCTACTTTTTAATGGGGGCATTTTGCATCGCCTGCCCAGTCTTTTACTATCGTAGGGAGTGATTTCTGTGTGCAGATTTGGGACCATTCCTTCCAAGAATTTCCAAGTGTAGATTATGATATATCTCTCCCTCCTGCGTTCCAACGAGTGTGGCTACTTTTGTGTCAAAGTTAGATCTCCTTAAAGGTTACTATCAGGTATCTTTGACGGATAAGGCGAAGGAAATCTCTGCCTTCGTAATTCCAGGAGGTCATTATCAATATACAGTTACCCCCTTCAGTATGAAAAACTCCCCCTCTTCATTCCAGAAACTTATCCATCAGGCTATTAACACCTATTTAGACTTAAGACTCTTTTTGAGACCTTTCAGAGTTCCCATTTAACTGTCAATTTATCTAAGTCTTCCTTTGGCCAGGCCACTGTTACTTTTCTAGGCCATGAAGTAGGTAGTGGCAAAGTTGCTCCTAAATTTGCTAAAGTTCTTGCTGTTAAAGCGTACCCAATTCTTCATGATAGAAAATCTCTTCAACGTTTCCTAGGTATGATAGGGTTGTACAGAAAATTCTGAAGAAAATTTTCAGACATTGTAGCCTCTCTTACCTCTCTTACCAGTCACAAAGTTCCCTTTAATTGGACCCCGGAATGTCAAAATGCTTTTACGAAAGCAAAACGATTATTGTGTACTGCACCCATTCTTTTGTCTCCAGACTTCTCCAAACCTTTCTCATTACAAGTTGATGCATGTGAGTCTGTGGTTGGGGCAGTACTGTTGCAAAATGGGGACGAAGAGTTGCAACCTGTAGCCTTCTTCTCACTAAAGTTCCAGCCGCACAAGAGGGCTTACTCTATTAATGAAAAAGAAGCCCTCGCACTGGTACTAACTTTGGAGCACTTCGATGTTTACGTGGGCCACACTTCGAAGGTTGTTACTGTCTATAGTGACTCCAACCTTCTAGTATATCTCCAAGCCATGAAGAACCACAATACGAGGCTCATGAAAAGGAGTCTACGACTGCAACCCTATTCTCTCAGAATATTACACATTGCCGGCAAAGAAAATAAGTTGGCAGACTCTCTATTTAGAGTCTAAAAATTATGATTATAATTATATATTAGGTTAGGATGTGCTAGGGACCTTTGGTAACCGCTTTCAAGCTCTTTTTTTTTTTGTCCCCTTGTGTGGGGTTTTGTTTTAGTGAGGGAGTGCGATATACCGTCCTCCTCTCGCTCTAAGTTTAGAGTTTGGCTTTTTTTCGCGAATAAAACCGAGCTCTATCTAAGAGTTGGATGGTGAAGAGGAAAGGCGGTCCCATTATATGGTGCAATGGCGGCATGGTTACCAATGGGAGGTGGGAGCCTAATCCTGAGCCCTCTCGGGGTGGGGGTGTGGCATGCAAAGAGTACGTAACCTTTGTTCGGCACATGTACACACCCTCATTGAAAGGCTATCTCCCCCAGCCAGTGAACCAGGTACTAAGGGTTGATGATGGGGCCTCGCCGTTCAATCAGTACCCAGGTTCCAGCCAATGAGAAGATGGTTTTGCCAATCGCAGAGGTGTTGCAGGTACCACACACCTGTCTGCCCTTGTCATTCTCATTCTAGAGGTGGTTGAAGCACAGTCTGCTCTCTAGTGGCTTCTAATCTGCCCTGCTTACCGTGGAGTGCACTAATACCTATTGTTGTACATAGTGTATATAGTGTACATACTTCTGTTCTAAATTGGTGAAGTTTATTTTGGGGCTCCTGGGTTGTAATACCAGTTATAGGCAGAATGAGGTAGAGTTATTGGTGAACATAGGAAAGCCATTGGCATTAGGTGATAAGGAGAGTAACAGGCATAGTGGAGGAACAGAAACCAGCAGGAAGAAAAAAGAGAAGGGAGGGTTTCTGAAAATATATTATACTAATAGTCGTAGTGCGAGACGTAAGATGGACGAATTGAGATTAGTTGCAAGTGCGGGTAAAATTGATGTCTTTGCCATAACTGAGACGTGGTTTAATATGAAAAATAGGGACATGCCTGCTGAATGTCACATTCAGGGTTTTAAATTGTTCTAAGTAGACAGAAGTATTGGGGAGAGGGGTGGGGTGGCACTCTAGGTCTGTGATCGTTTAAATTGTTGCATAAAAACGGGTATAAAGTTTGAAACATACTGTGTCTGTTTGGGTAGAATTTTCAGAGGGGCATGAAAAATTGATTTTAAGCGCGATATACCATTCCCCGTATTTGGATAGAGACCGAGGAAGACTGCTCTGGGAGGAAATTATTAAGGCCACAAGGCACGATAACGCTGTAATTCTCCGGGACTTTAACTTTAGAAATGTTGATAGGAAATTTCTGACTGGGAATTTAGAATCTAACGACTTTTTAGAAGTTGCTCAGGATTGTTTTTTGAAGCAGTTTGTGACAGAACCTACAAGGGGAAATAACCTGCTTGACTTGGTTCTAGCAAACAAGGAATCCCTTGTTAATAATTTAGAAATTTCAGAGGAACTTGGTGCTAGCGAAAACAAATCATTTACCTTAAACATTGAATGGAAGTATGATACTAGGGATAACTCAGTAACAGTCCCAGATTTTCGCTTAGCAGATTACAATTAGCTTAGAGAACACTTACCATCTGTTGACTGGGGTAACGAAGAGAGCTATCAATATGACAGTTTTCTGAACACTATACATGCTGCTCAAAGAACATTTATCCCGTATAAAGAAATTAGATCAAACAGAAATGACCCAAAATGGATGAATAATAGGCTCAAATATCTTTTATGGCATAAGAAAGGAATTCATAGTCATATCAAAAGAGGTAAGGGTCATCTTAAGAATCTGTTTATTGACATTAAGAGGGACATTAAAAAGGGGATAAGAAAAGCTAAACGGGACTATGAAATTAAAGTTGCTAGGGACTCGAAAACTAACCCAAAAATTTTTTTCCAGGTCTATAGAACAAAAGTTAGAGATAAGATAGGTCCCCTTAAAAATAACTATGGGCATCTTACTGACAAAGAAAATGAAATGTGCTCGATTTTAAATAATTATTTTTCTCGGTTTTTCAAGGAGACATAAAATTCTAGTAACTAATTTTTAAGTGGGTCAGAAGAAGATAAATTATTATCATACAGTCACAGTAAATGTTTTGAAACAATAGACGATGAAGCAAATAAAGTACGGACCTGATAGTTTTATTCAGGGTTCTTTAAAGGGAAATGCAGATGGAAACTCTGTGAACCATTAACAATATTTTTAATTTTCCTTCAACAGGTGTAGTGTTTATTTTTAAAGCAGGGACAAGTCGTTACGTCAAATTACGCCAGTAAACTTTGACTCAATTGTAGCAATTACTGCGTAAATTATAGCTGGATTAGTAGCATTGATAAGCATATTTGATTAATGATGCAGCATGGATTCGAGAGGCCTTTCTGTTAACTAATTATTAAATACTTAGTGAGGCTTTCGAGGTGTGATACCATAAAGAATTTGATATTTTATTAGATTTTAGTGAGGCTTTTGATAGAGTCGCACAAGACTGTTAAAGATAATGGCAGTATGGCACTGATGGAAAGTGCTCTCATGGATGAGTCATGGCTCACAGACAGGAAGCAGAGATTTGTCACTAATGGGTTGAGTCGAGTAGGGATCTTAACAAGTGGCTTTTCCCAGGGATCGGTCTTGAAACCGTTGTTGTTTATAATACATATTAATGATCTTGATGAGGGAAATACTAGTGATAATGAGCAAATTGGCGATGACACAAGAAGGTAGGATAATGATTCAAACGTGGATATCAGGGACTTCAATAGGATTTAGCAAATTCATACCTGGTCTGAAAGTGGCAGATGCAGATCAATGTAGATAATGTAGGTTTTGACTTAGAGTCGTCTAACCTTGCTTAAGTTATAATGTAGAATTAGCATAACATTGGAAAAGGGACTTGGGGGTTATGGTGAGCAGTAACTTTAAACCAAGACAGCAATACCTAAACGTACATAATAAGGCAAGCAGATTACTGGGATTTATATCAAGAAGGGTAAGCAACAGAAGTTCAGCGGTTATATTACAGATTTATACATCATTAATAATGCCTCACCTAGATTGTGCAGCTCAGTTCTGGTCTCCATATTACAGAATGAACATAAATTCGTTAGAAAGCATTCAGCATAGCATGACTAAATTAATACATAGCATTAGAAATCTTCCTTATGAAGAAAGATTGAAGACCCTTAAATTACATTCACTTGTTAGACGAAGAATGAGGAGAGATATGATCGAAATGTATAAGTGGAAGATGGGTATCAATAAAGGGGATATAAATAAGGTCTTGAGGATGTCTCTCCAAGAGAGAACCCGCAGTAATGGATTCAAATTAGACAAGTTTAGATTTAGAAAGAATATAGGAAAGTATTGGTTTGGAAATAGGGAAGTTGATGAGTGGAACAGTCTACCTAGTAGGGTTATTGAGGCTAAAACCTTTGGTATTTTCAAATTTAGGTTGGATAATTACATGAGTGAGAAGGGATGGAATTAAGTGGGACTTGCATATGAGTGGATAGAGTTATCAGAGCTTATTTCCTGGGTGGCATTGAAAATTGGGTGCGGCAAATGTTTTGTTAGTGGGATGGATTGTGAAAGACCTGCCTAGTATGGGCCAACAGGCCTGCTGCAGCGTTCCTCCTTTCTTAGGTTCTTATGTATATATGTAAGAGCGCAGTCAGCAGGATTCAAAACCACGTCAGGGAAGTCTGGCAAGATTCCTCAACCGCTGGGCCACAGATGCCTTATAAGCTAACCTGGTATACAAGCAATGTTTCTTCCTAGCCCCGGGCGCACCAGTGGGCTTCAAGCGCGGTTTCAAGCTATTTCATTGTTTTCTTGTATGTTATGACCTCACAAGCGATTTTTACATCAGTGCACCACACAGAAATAAACGGAGGTATATACAGAAAAAGATCGTAGTCAGTAGGAATCAATACCATTGATATAAAAATTGCTTGTAAGGTCAGAACATACAGGAGGAGAATGAAATAGCTTGAAACCATGTATGAGACCCACTAATGTGTCAAAGCTAAGAAGAAACATGGCTTGTAAACCAGGCTGCCTAGATTCTGAGGCATTTGTGGCCGAGTGGTCTACAGCATTATTTAAGGAACCTTGCCAGAGTCCCTTGACGTAGTTTCATACTCAGAGCAAAAACATGATATAACCTTAACTTCATTTGTATTTTCATGATGTCGCCGCCCACAGATAGTTCAAAATGTCGTAAGAGGTAATTGCGTCAATTATTATATAAAATTTGACTAAAGGTAAATAAATATGTTAACGTGACATTCTTATCCTGGTAAGATGGCATTTTCTGTCTCCAAGTTGACTGGTTGAACATATTGTGTCCAAACTTCTGTATAACATTTCTCAGTTGCAACCCAACAGTGTTTATGATCATGTTGTGATGTTTATGAACATGCGTTGTTTAAGATCATGTGGCGGTGTTTATGATCATGTGGTGGTGTTTATGATCATGTGGTGGTGCTTATGATTATGTGGTGGTGTTTATGATCATGTGATGGTGCTTATGATTATGTGGTGGTGTTTATGATCATGTGGTGGTGTTTATGATAATGTGGTGGTGTTTATGATTATGTGGTGGTGTTTATGATCATGTGATGGTGTTTATGATCATGTGGTGGTGTTTATGATCATGTGGTGGTGTTTATGATCATGTGGTGGTGTTTATGATCATGTGGTGGTGTTTATGATCATGTGGTGGTGTTTATGATCATGTGGTGGTGCTTATGATCATGTGGTGGTGTTTATGATCATGCGGTGGTGTTTATGATCATGTTGTGGTGTTTATGATCATGTTGTGGTGTTTATGATCATGTTGTGGTGTTTATGATCATGTTGTGGTGTTTATGATCATGTTGTGGTGTTTATGATCATGTTGTGGTGTTTATGATCATGTTGTGGTGTTTATGATCATGTTGTGGTGTTTATGATCATGTTGTGGTGTTTATGATCATGTTGTGGTGTTTATGATCATGTTGTGGTGTTTATGATCATGTTGTGGTGTTGTTGATCATGTTGTAGTGTTGTTGATCATGTGGAGGTATATATGTGGTGATGTTTATGACCATGTGGAGGTACATATGTGGTGGTGTTCATGACCATGTATAGGTAAATATGTAGTGGTGTTTATGACCATGTGGAGGTACATATGTGGTGGTGTTTATGACCATGTATAGGTAAATATGTAGTGGTGTTTATGACCATGTGGAGGTATATATGTGGTGGTGTTTATGATCATGTGGAGGTATATATGTGGTGGTGTTTATGACCATGTGGAGGTATATATGTGGTGGTGTTTATGACCATGTGGAGGTATATATGTGGTGGTGTTTATGACCATGTGGAGGTATATATGTGGTGGTGTTTATGACCATGTGGAGGTATATATATGGTGGTGTTTATGATCATGTGGAGGTATATATGTGGTGGTGTTTATGATCATGTGGAGGTATATATGTGGTGGTGTTTATGATCATGTGGAGGTATATATGTGGTGGTGTTTATGATCATGTGGTGGTATATATGTGGTGGTGTTTATGATCATGTGGAGGTATATATGTAGTGGTGTTTATGATCATGTGGAGGTATATATGTGGTGGTGTTTATGATCATGTGGAGGTATATATGTGGTGGTGTTTATGATCATGTGGAGGTATATATGTGGTGGTGCTTATGATCATGTGGAGGTATATATGTGGTGGTGTTTATGATCATGTGGAGGTATATATGTGGTGGTGTTTATGATCATGTGGAGGTATATATGTAGTGGTGTTTATGATCATGTGGAGGTATATATGTAGTGGTGTTTATGATCATGTGGAGGTATATATGTGGTGGTGTTTATGATCATGTGGAGGTATATATGTAGTGGTGTTTATGATCATGTGGAGGTATTTTATGTGGTGGTGTTTATGATCATGTGGAGGTATATATGTGGTGGTGTTTATGATCATGTGGAGGTATATATGTGGTGGTGTTTATGATCATGTGGAGGTATATATGTGGTGGTGTTTATGATCATGTGGAGGTATATATGTGGTGGTGTTTATGATCATGTGGAGGTATATATGTGGTGGTGTTTATGATCATGTGGAGGTATATATGTAGTGGTGTTTATGATCATGTGGAGGTATATATGTGGTGGTGTTTATGATCATGTGGAGGTATATATGTGGTGGTGTTTATGATCATGTGGAGGTATATATGTAGTGGTGTTTATGATCATGTGGAGGTATATATGTGGTGGTGTTTATGATCATGTGGAGGTATATATGTAGTGGTGTTTATGATCATGTGGAGGTATATATGAACATAAAAGTAAATTATAGACAAACTAAACGAGGGAATATTCCCGGGGATGCACCTTAAATGTAACTTGAAATTCAACACTCGCATACAACACATATCTAAGAAAATTTCCAATGCAATGATCATTGTACCAAAAATGTGTTGCTATGTTGCACAAGCAACATAGCAACATCATTCACTCTCTGCGACTCTAATCAATTCCTTCCTCACGTACGGTATCTGTACTTGGGATCTACTACAGAAAATCACTTAAAACTTATTGTTACTTAGCACACTCTCCTTCATTACTTAAAAGTCTCAGTTTACAGAATACAACAAATCCACACATACTACTGAGCATATAATATGTACAGGACACTTAGTGCGTACCTTAACCCAACCTTCCGACTCTTCCTGGTGAGCTGCAGCTGAACACAGACTCAGTACCAGAAACAATTGTCTCTTTGATATACCACGTGTTGGACTCAACATATATAGGACCTTCATGCAAATAAAGGACCTTAAAATATAAACTATTTCCTGCCAACAGGTCATGAGCTCCTGAATCCGACCTAAACCCTCCTCAGATTAGTATTATAAAAGCCCAATTTATCAACTGCAAATCTTTTGATCAAAATCATATTGGGTTTGACACTGATGTTCTCACTATTAACGGTCTATTTAAACCGTAAAATATGAAATAACAAGTGTTTCTTCGCTACAAAGAATATCGTTACTCAGTATCTCCTAACATCGTAAGTCAACTCTTTTGTTACGTAACGTAAAATATTTAGGATTGCACACTATAGCTTTCTAAAAAATTAACATAGCTGAATAATAGTTCTGTAGCTGTAAGTTAATTTTATAGCTGCCCAAAATGCTCTGCATAAATGTCAATAAATGTGATAGTTATTCTGTAGTGTACTCTACATGTAGAATTAAAATTGTCTGTCTTTAGTGAGTGGTGGTGAGGAGGATGTCACGGTGGTGGTGAGGAGGATGTCACGGTGGTGGTGAGGAGGATGTCACGGTGGTGGTGAGGAGGATGTCACGGTGGTGGTGAGGAGGATGTCACGGTGGTGGTGAGGAGGATGTCACGGTGGTGGTGAGGAGGATGTCACGGTGGTGGTGAGGAGGATGTCACGGTGGTGGTGAGGAGGATGTCACGGTGGTGGTGAGGAGGATGTCACGGTGGTGGTGAGGAGGATGTCACGGTGGTGGTGAGGAGGATGTCACGGTGGTGGTGAGGAGGATGTCACGGTGGTGGTGAGGAGGATGTCACGGTGGTGGTGAGGAGGATGTCACGGTGGTGGTGAGGAGGATGTCACGGTGGTGGTGAGGAGGATGTCACGGTGGTGGTGAGGAGGATGTCACGGTGGTGGTGAGGAGGATGTCACGGTGGTGGTGAGGAGGATGTCACGGTGGTGGTGAGGAGGATGTCACGGTGGTGGTGAGGAGGATGTCACGGTGGTGGTGAGGAGGATGTCACGGTGGTGGTGAGGAGGATGTCACGGTGGTGGTGAGGAGGATGTCACGGTGGTGGTGAGGAGGATGTCACGGATAGAAGTATTATATTGATAATGGCTTGATTAATTCACATTTTTCCTTGAAATAATTAACTTAAATATGATAGTTTAAATTGGTAGTATTTTTATAAATATTTTATGGTAAAGAAGAGTTTTGCATAGAGAAAACTAACTTTATATAATTTTTTTACTCGAAATTATTACTTTTTGTTGATTTGTATAAATCAACAATATTTGTATAAATCAACTATATTTGTATAAATCAACAATATTTGTATAAATCAACAATATTTGTATAAATCAACAATATTTGTATAAATCAACAATATTTGTATAAATCAACAATATTTGTATAAATCAACAATATTTTGTGAAGATCTGCCAAAGTTTTCGGATATTTTGGTAATTTTATTTCAGTAAATGTTTATAAGCAAAATGCTTTTCTTGGATCACAAGGTACAAAGGGATGGATTTTTGGGTTACTGTACGAACTTCTCGGAGCACTGAGACAGAGGTTAGGTTTGGGGGATGCACTTTTGTCGTAACTCTGAGATACAGGGAGCTGCAGTGTTCGGTTATAGGGATATCTTTCTTGATTCACAGAGACACAGGGCTCAATTTTGGGTCTCAGGGGAATACCTTTCTCAGATCATTTACCTAAAGGGACCTCTTTTTTTTTTTTAATTAAGATAAATACCTTTCTCAGGTCCTTTAGGTATAAGGATGTGAGGTTTGGGATTATGGTGATAAGTTACGTAGATCATTGAGATACAGGAGGCTGTGTATATTATTACTCGGATGTCTTTCTCGGGTTATAAGGTACAGAGTTTTAGAATCGTTAGAGTAAGCAGCAGCAGAAGCAGGAAGAGCAGCAGCAGCAGTAGCAGCAGCAGTAGCAGCAGCAGTAGCAGCAGCAGTAGCAGCAGCAGCAGCAGCAGCAGTAGGAACAGTAGCAATAACAGTAGGAGGAGGAGGAGGAGCAGCAGCAACAACAGCAGTAGCAGCAGTAGCAGCAGTGTACAAGGACGCTGGGAGTTTAGATTATGGGTAATTCCTCTCTCAAATCATTGAGGCACATGGAGCTGGAGGTTTGTATTATGGGGATGACTTCATGGTATTGTAGAAAGATCCAAACACATCTTGTATAAAAAGACACATGTATACAGTTCAGGATATTTATTAAAAGAAACGTTTCACCACGAGTTTCTTCTTCAGTCCTAATACATAGATAACTTACTAACGAGTATATATAGTTATTTTAGTTTTCTCTATATTGGGGACGAAAAAACCACTCGTGGCGAAATATTTCCTTTAATAAATGTCCTGAACTGTACATAAGTGTCTTTTTCCACATCTTGTCAGTATCAGGATACCATTTCTTACATCTTATATAATTAATTTCATACTCTATCTGTAATTACTTGTTATGGTGGTGGGAAGAATGTGTCGCTATGTGTCAGGAAGCGGATGGAATAGTTTTCTTCAACACTTGAATATTTAAAAACATTTGACCACACAAAATAACCTTATAAAATGTGATTATAGCCCAGTGGTGAGATTCGTACTCAAAGATCACTCTGTTCACATTGAACAGCTCGAGGATTCCAGTAATGTTAACCTTGGTGCGACCTCCTCGGTGCGCAGTTGCTGTCGTCCTGTTAGTAACGGAAATACCGCCACCAGATCCGGCCAGTAAGAGATTATTTTCTGTCATATACCCAAATATGTTTCCGCTTAGCAGAAAATGTTCTCCAGATGGCGAATAAGACGTATGAGCACAATGCAGAACAACCACTATCAAAAAATATTGAAATTCCAGGCGTTTCGTGACTTCTCACATTATCAAGGACCTATAAGAAACGAAACAATAACAGGAAGGCACATAAGGGCAAGACTACACTTCACAGTCACGTCACAACAACAAAACTAAACCTCACAGTCTTGCCCTTATATGCCTTCCTGTTGATGTTTCGTTTCTTATAGTTCTTTGATAATGTGAGAAATCACGAAAGCGCTTGGAATTTCACAATTTTTTTCACAGTGGTTGTTCTGCGTATTGTGATATCACCTGTTTACTGTGATCTTATTGCATATGAGAAACATCTTGATATCTTTAAAAGATATCGACATTCTTATTCATAATCTAACCAGTATTCGCTTGAGATGACAAACATGTACTGAGAGCTAATAACATCACATGATCTAGGCATAATTAAAATGCCTTGGAACCTGCCACCATACCTAGACCACAGTAAATGGATAGTACTTTATGACAGCTCATTGAAATAGTGAAAATGGCGTCACTGTATTTTACAATGTTCTAAGACTGGTTATTCACCGAGGACACTCACATACACAGGAATTTTATGCTTAACCATATAAAGCGACAAGAGTCAGAGAAGCAACACTGTCAATGCTAGACCGAACATTTACTTAAACAGACGAAAACATTTCCAATGTATATTATTTAAATCTACTTCGGACAGAGTCATCATGTTCTATAAGAAATAACTAATACTGCAAAAATAATATCTAGCAGGCTAAAATAAATTCATCAACACGAATGACTAAAATAAAAAAAAAAATTAAAAAACGAATGAAAACAAGATTTTTGAGAAACAAAATTTAACAAAATATTACATGGAACATAATTTGCTAAATGACTCTTGTAACATTTGAATTTTAACAATTTACTCATAAAGCAATGTTTGATAAAAAAAAAAGGTATAGTTCAATGCAAGATGCTGGAATCAATAAAAAATATGATCCTGGAACAACACAGAAATCCATCCAATGAAAAAAACTATCCGAGATTCAACAAGGCCAGGGATGAATTTACAATTGTAAAAAAAAAGTAAGAAAAGGAAATAGAACAGAACAAGACAAAATTAAACCTTTAATTCAAGTTTGCAAAATGCGAAGTAAACGCTGAAGACAAAATACAATGTAATAAAGTTGACTGCAAAAATCACAGAAATAAGAGAAGAAATACGAATGGTTTAAAATAAAAACTCGGTGACTTCACAAGATAAGAGATTTTAAAGTAATATTTTAATACCAGGAAACTAAAATGGAAGATATTGAAGAAACTGAAGAATAAAGAAATTATTACAGGATGTTGACAAGAAGAAAAGCAAGAGAACCAGATGGGATAACACCCTGGGCTTAAAAATGTGCAGTACAATGCTAACCACTTTGAAAAACCTTTAATGACTTATTTCTAAAAGGCAAACTGGCACATAAAGTTAAAAAAAAACTCATATTGTATGAGCTAAACGTTGTTTCCTTTAATTCCTTATGTCTCCTTATCATAGATGCACAAAGTTATTACAATAAGATATACAAATATCAACAGAAAGAACCAAGCATATGTAAGCAGCTGGATTATACAATAAGCCACAAATTAATTTCAGAAAATATGACATCCCATTTTTGTACTGTATTTCCATGCTTGATTATATGTCTGAGACAGAACCTGTGATGGACTCACCGATACAGTTCCTGGGTCCAGCGCTGAAAGGAATGTAAGCGTAGGGGTGTCGCTTGCTGACATTCTCCGGTAAAAAGCGATCCGGGTCAAAGACTTCCGGGTTGGAAAACTGTGCTGGGTCACGGTGAAGGCTGAAGGTCACCACCATCACAGTGGTGCCAGCTGGGATGCGATAATTATCTGCATAATATTCAGTAGTTAATATGTGCTAAATTTGTAATTCAAAGGTCTATATATAATTTAGTGTCAATATATTTCAAAGATTACCAAAAAAAATAATCAACTTACTTTTTTTTATTGAAAATCTAAAATAAGAAATTATATAATAATAACATTATTTTCATGTTCGAAAACAAGAGCTAAACCTGTATGGATAATGCAACACGCAAAATTCACACTTCAGTCGTAACATAGACAGAAAATCTACTAAGAAGCCAAATGAACAACATTCTGATTATTAATTAAACAGTTCCTTTAACTGGATTACATTAGATTTTGCCACCGAAGTGGCTAAGTTTACTGTGCAACCGATATCCATCCTGTGGACGGTAGCGCAAGAGCATATGGATGCACAAAAGGCCTAGGGACTAGGCCCTACAGATCAGTAATCCGTTACAAATAAATTTAGGAAATTTGCTTAATATATCTTAATTTATCTGGATAACTTCTACTAGTGGAATGCCTGGATTTGAGAGGGACGTGACCTCCCAACGACTACATTCTTACTTCTACCTGTGGCCTACATCTCACTTCCTGGCGGTATATAAGGCTCCATCCTGTCACTTGAACTCCATATTGTTTCAGGCTATGGAACAATACTCTTCTCCAACTGAGGGACTGACCACCTCAAAACTTCTAGGGTAATGGACTGATTACATCGTCTTCACGTCTCTTCTATCAACTTTTCTGTACTCGACTGAAGGAGCCTACTGTGTAGGCGAAACGTTTCAAAATAAAGATACCTAACTGTTGCATATGTGTCTTACCTAACAACCTGTCGGTATTCTATATCATTTTAAAAATCATATTTTCGTTATTAAGATTCCTTGACATGTCACATGGGTTATTATACTGTCTGTCTCTATATTCCTCAGTAAGTGGACAATTAAGCACATAGTGTTCAAAATAGTGACCAAAGAGCTGGCCACAACCCTATGGTCACAAGTTGAAGATTGAGACACCAATACAACATTTGGGAATCTTAACTGAAGAAACGTATCGCCACAAAGTGAGTTCATCAGTCCAATACAAAGCAGAAAGGTATAAGGAGAGGAGGAGTTTGAAGTAATCAGTCCCTCAACCTGGAATCAATGTCTTCAGTCCATCACTATTGTAGAAAGTACAGCATATGGCCGGAGAAGTGGCTTATATACTATTAGTCAGGTGAGTGGAAGCAGGAGGAGGCGGGATCATAGTAGAACCATCCACTAGTGTAAGTAGGTCTTTGTCCAAAGTTTGAACAAGTATTAAAGAATTCTTTGTATCAAGATCCCAGGATGTTGCAGTGTCTGAGAGAGGTGATACACTGATTTCAAAACAGACAAGTTGAAGATTGAGAAACTTACGCAACACATGAGAATCTCTCATACACTGCAACATCATATGATCTTAATACAAGGAATTCTTTAATGCTTGTCCAACCTTTGGAAGAAGACCTACGTACACTAGTGGATGGTTCCACTGTGATCCCGCCTCCTGCTTCGACTCACGTAAACATCGAAGTGTACCTACCCCTCAACGTAGGTGTTACAAATGTCAGCACTATGGCCATGGTGCAATAAACTGTAGTATACTACATTCTTGGTGTGGTAAGTGTGCTGGGAAACTTTCTACTAGAGAATGAGCAGAAGGCCTTGACAGCCCAAAATTGAAGTGTAAAGAAGTTGGGGTTACAGTTTCCCATAAGGACTGCAGTCGGAACCCAAACAACCTTCGAAGAAATACTTGATAACAGTCCTCTAATGGTAACTGAAGATGAGGCCATCCAGTCTACCACAACCAGATCTGAGACTGAACCTCTGCAAAGTGTGGAAGAGCCCAACCTCCCTGCAAAGAATTCTGGTGATACCAAAATGCCATCACACACACCACTTGTGAAGGATCTAGTCATCCCTGCTAGCACATGTGGAACTACTGACCTACCACTACCTATATGTACGCCTACACCTGAATATGGGAATGAGCATGTCATTTTTCCCAATACACACATCTACAGCATTCAGACGGACACCACACTGGAGATGAGTTAGATGCACAGGACCTACCTACAATGAATAATGGGACAGTCTTGCCACAGGCACCATCAGATAACACTAATGTAACCATGGTACCTTTTAAGGTGACAGGTGTCAAAGAAAGAACTAACTCGGAAGTGCCTTCCTCTGGAGAGGTATTGGATTCGCCTGACCTTCCTCAAATTATAACAAACTTGCAGAAAAAAACTGAGCATCTTGAACAGATACTGACAAGTTTAATAAATATATGTAGTCAGGATGATGCTCCTGAGTACGGTGATGATGTCAAAGGTGCAGCAATCTCTGTTCAGTTTCAAGTAATTTGTAAGAAAGAAGCCCGTGACTCTTGGCATCAAAGGCTGCCTTGGAACTGGCTGTCAAGATGCCGAGAAATGCTTAAAGAAAAAGATTATGAAGATAAACACGTACAAACTATGCTATTTGTTGTTAACTGTCTGCAGATTGTAGCCAAAACATAACAGTTTCACCATCTTATGAGCAAGAGATTGTAATAACTCACTACAATGGATACATTACAAATCTTTTCATGGAACATTGCTTCCATCAGGAAGCGATTGCTTGACTTACATCATTTCAGAGCAACCAAGAATATTGATGTCATCTGTTTGCAGGAATGTAGACTGAAAGATGGAGCACCTCCACCAAAGTTGTTTGGATATGCAGCTTATAACTTAAGGTAAACCAACTGTTGTATGATGTATGTTTACCTGGAGTTTACCTGGAGAGAGTTCCGGGGGTCAACACCCCCGCGGCCCGGTCTGTGACCAGGCCTCCTGGTGGATCAGAGCCTGATCAACCAGGCTGTTGCTGCTGGCTGCACGCAAACCAACGTACGAGCCACAGCCCGGCTGGTCAGGAACCGACTTTAGGTGCTTGTCCAGTGCCAGCTTGAAGACTGCCAGGGGTCTGTTGGTAATCCCCCTTATGTATGCTGGGAGGCAGTTGAACAGTCTCGGGCCCCTGACACTTATTGTATGGTCTCTTAACGTGCTAGTGACACCCCTGCTTTTCATTGGGGGGATGTTACATCGTCTGCCAAGTCTTTTGCTTTCGTAGTGAGTGATTTTCGTGTGCAAGTTCGGTACTAGTCCCTCTAGGATTTTCCAGGTGTATATAATCATGTATCTCTCCCGCCTGCGTTCCAGGGAATACAGGTTCAGGAACCTCAAGCGCTCCCAGTAATTGAGGTGTTTTATCTCCGTTATGTGTGCCGTGAAGGTTCTCTGTACATTTTCTAGGTCAGCAATTTCACCTGCCTTGAAAGGTACTGTTAGTGTGCAGCAATATTCCAGCCTAGATAGAACAAGTGACCTGAAGAGTGTCATCATGGGCTTGGCCTCCCTAGTTTTGAAGGTTCTCATTATCCATCCTGTCATTTTTCTAGCAGATGCGATTGATACAATGTTATGGTCCTTTAAGGTGAGATCCTCCGACATGATCACTCCCAGTTCTTTGACGTTGGTGTTTCGCTCTATTTTGTGGCCAGAATTTGTTTTGTACTCTGATGAAGATTTAATTTCCTCGTGTTTACCATATCTGTCAGAAAGAACTTGCCACATTCACTCCTTGCCCTGCAGAGTCGAGTAAACATGCAGTATCATGGTGTCAAAGTATATGCAGGCAATTTTTCCATAAACATTTTTAACCTCTATGCCCCAGCGAACCAGCTTCTACCTGATGCTTTACCATATCGCATCAATAGTGAACCTACCCTGCCAGAGATAAGAATATTGGTGAGTCTTTAACAACGCCAATGGAACTAAACTAGTGAAATTCCTAAATGAGCATGCTCACATATATGGTGGCATACTAGATCTGTGTCTTGGATTTAATACATCATATACGATGCATGACTCTGTCATAGTTGATGATCTTCTATCTGATCACTTCCCAAGACTCACAACCGTCAATCCTGATTACATCCCCAGCAGTCAAAGAGCTAAATACAGAAGGAGGAAACTTATTCTCTACCCAGAACACAGAGATAACTTTATTAACCACTTAGATCATTGCCTTCTTGAAGACAGCCATGGGGGGAAATATTGTTTTCATCGTTATTTGTCGTCCGATTTCTTTTCTTTTTGGTGTACATGTAGAAGCGTATATGTAGAGGAATGTGACAAAGTTTCATTAAGATCGGCCAACAAATAACTGAGAGAAAAAAGATAAAATTTACTGATTATGACGCATGGCAGCATGCTCTGCCGCACAAGCACTACGGAGGGCACTTCGGACATTCCCCACTCTTAGAATACGTCTAACCCGAATATTTGAAGGAAAGGAATAAATGTAATATACCTTATCTTCATGCAGAAATAAAATACATTTAGTACACTTTTGACACTCACCAAAGTATCGGCCTCCCCTCCCCCTTCCCACACAAAATCATAAATATTTGAGATATTCAAAAATGGCGTACACCAAAATTCAAAAAACCTTTGTATTTATTGTCGTGGAATCATACCTTTCTAACAATTAAAAGGGCTTACTTCAACAATTAACGAAAATGTATTTTCCCGGGATATTCGATAAATGCGTCCCACCCTCATTACATCAATACATTCAAAAAAATCGCACTAGGGGCTTTTCTAAAAGACCCCAATGGAAATAAGTCACTTTTTGCTTTTTTGGGTTTCCAAGGTTCTACACATATGTGCTATGTATATAATTCTATTAAACTGTTTTTGTGTATACCTGAATAAATTTACTTACCTCTTCTTAGTTACTACTTACCCACCATGTTAAGGGGAAGACAAATGGCAGAAAACCTGATCAACAAAACTCCAAGGAAATGACGGGGTCTGAGACTTTTTTTTTCAGTGCAAACGGGGGGAAAGAATTGAGCTTTTAAAAACAGGGCTGACCACTCCAAACACCGCACGTCGACGTACAACAGCGAAGTGAATTCTCATTTTTACTGACGTTCATCTTTTACAGTAACATATCTGTACCACCATCATATCACCTGTACAGTGCTAACGGGGGGAAACCAGGAGCATGGGCAAATCAACAGTACAAAAACTCAAGGGGTTATAGGTCGGATATCCCTCATCCCATCGTGAGAAAGAATGAATAGTTAAACATAAAGGTTTAATGTTTTAAGTGACCATATTCAGTGACCAGTTACAGTGAGAATCAAGAGAAAACCCCAAAATAATTTTTTAAAACTAAAGGAAATCAGGTTGTAGTGGCGTTACCCCCCTCAGTTTTTAAAATGGCGATCACAAAACGGGTCAGGAAAAACACACACACAACCCCCAAAAGGGAATTGAGGGGGATTTGGAAGGAAAAAAACCAGGAAAAACCCTTTTCTGTCTCCAGAAGGAAAGGAGTTAGAAGTTAATTTGGGGAAGCCAGACTGTAAGGGGAAGGGGAAGGGGGAGTGGTAAAAAGGGGGTTAAACAAAGGTTTTGTGAAGTTGGGGGAAAAGTGAGCAGGAAGGGGTTTTTTAAAAGAGGAAATTTACGAAATTCAGTGGTGATTGCTAAAGCAATACTAAGTTACGAGGGACGGAAAAGGAAATAAAATTTTTGTATATGAGAAAAAGAGCGAAGAGTGAAAAGGGCGGGCATTGGGGGGTACAGGCTGCCAAAATTTATATTTTTTTTTCTTCTTCAATTCCATAAAGAAAAAATCGTAAAGGGGGCGGGAAAAGGGAAATGGAACAGCCCCGGACAGAAAAACCCCCAACAGTTGCCATCCTACCAGAAAAGTAAATACCTATCCCCGAAAGGTAGGAACCCCGCAACCCAAAAAAAAAACAGTGGCACACAGCTCTTTTGTACGCTTTTAAAGTGGTGATACCAAATTAATCCGGGCCCCTAAAAACTTTTGCAGAGGCAAAACAGACAGATAAATGACGGCGATAAGCGGTCTGTAGCTGGGAATGAAACCTTACTCCATAGAAGCATAATAGGTCAATGGAGACAATACGCCATTATTATCTCAAACACTAAAAAACAGTGCATACACGTCCTAAATCGCATAAAAAAACAAAAAGGACCTTAAAAAAAATGTGTAAGGGGGGGGTGCATGGGGGAGATTACTATAGAACGGTGCCAAAATTTCTTTTGTGTGTAAAAAATGCACTTTGGCACATTCCCCTTTAGCAGTGAAGACATTGATTTAAAATTTTAAATACAAATGACCCTCCCATATATTGATGATTATATTTTTTTAGAAAAACCCCTTCATTTTATTCTGCAACCAAGATCATTTCCCCAAAATTGGGCAAGTTTAAAATTTCTACTAACAAAATTAGGGCGAGTTAAACCACCTGAATCTTGGTTAGATGATCGTGACTGACGCGAGTCAAATAGAGGGTTAAATTAAAACGCAAATAGGAACAAAAGGGTAGGGGAAAAGGGCCTACTTTAGAATGACTTGCTTAAAACCCCAAACGATTTAAATAAACAATAACTGGAGATTCTTGGTTTGAAGTGCGTTCCCCTAAGCCCAAACCCATTTAGTAAAAAGTTACCGCCCTCCTACCCGGGACCATTTCTTAGAAGACTTTTCCAGGTCTTGTCCAGATTTAAAAAACAATTGCGAGACAAAAAATGGGCCTTCAAAACTGTTTTTAGCAGCAAAATAACGGGGTAGCAAAAGGTAAAGAAATTCTAGGATTAAATAGTTACACTCAACTATTTTAAAACTCCAACCCGGATCACACAGTTCTCGCCAAACCCCAATTGACCACAACTTTGAACCGCTCTGAAACATTAGTCGTCAGGGGGTCATTACCCCGGTCTTAGTGATCATTTCATCATTTTCTGCACCCGGGGAAAACATAGGATAGTAGGGCCTACACAGGACAATAAAAATGAGGTCAGCTAAAACTGCAGTAAAGAAACACTGGTAAATGGGTACACAAATTTTGACTGGGCAGAGATAACAAGTTTCACGGACTAAACGATGCCTGGGAAAAATTTAAAACATTTCACTACCATCCTTTTTAATATTGACCCCGTTAAAGATTTGGATTAAACGAAGAATGAAACCCCGGAGAAAACTGAGATATTAGATAATATGAAATTTAGACCAGCGTAAAAAATTTAAAGCAAAAAAGGGTATTGCAGCACTAAATGAATTCCAAAGGCTGAGGAACAGAGTACAGAGACTTTAAAAGGAAAAAAAGGCAAAGCACTACGCTCAAAATTGAAAAGTTAAAAAATAAACCCCAGAAAACCTGGCAAAAAAAAAACAGTTGGGTATAGCCTAAAGCCATAGATAGGTCTAAATAGTACCCCTATCGATAAAGGGATGCCACGAAAATTAAGGTGGCAAAATTTCTTTAATTCAACTACACATCGTTGCTAACATAGTAAAAACACCCTGCATCAAATACCCTTTTAAAACAGACTCTATAATTTTTTAAACATTATACCCAAAAAAGGGATAACCCCAAAAAAGTTGTCAACTATAAGGGGATTCATACTTTTTTCAAAAAGAACTAAGCGGTTAAACCCAAAATAAGAACAAGGCCCCGAAACATCCCGTCAAGTTCCTAAAAAAATGGGGGCTTCTGAACTGTCAACCTATTGCTCACATAATAAATCTATAAACACCCCCTAATACCCACCGGGGGTTTAAGGGGGCCAGGGTTTCTCCATCTTCAAGAAAAATAGTTTTGATTAAGCAACTATAGGCCTGTTTTATACTCATAAAAACTAAATTCTAGAGAGGGCGTGTATTTTCCCAAATATTTTAAATACCTTAAGACAAAACTTCTCCATACTTTATCGGGGTTTAGAGATCCTACTCAAACCGACCCTCCCTTTTAATCGATGGATTACCGAGAACTGAAATGTAAAAGGGGAAAACCCCATAGGGGGTAACCTTAGACCTGCAAAAGGCCTTTGAACGCAACCACAATATATTTTGTAATAAACTTCAAGCTATCGGTATAGGTTTGTAGACTGGGTTTTAAATCCTACCTTTTGCAACAGGAACAAAGTCAAAAAAAAACAAAAAAGAATCAAAACCCCGCGAAACATGTGGGTTCCCCAAGGGAGTTTTCTGGGTCCCTTTTTATTCTTTTGTTATGTCAATGAATGCCCACGTGTCAAGGCAAACTCCCACTGTAGCAATGACGGCTCGGGTTTGGTCAGGAAAGACCCCAAGTTTGCTAATGTTTAAAAATGGAAATGGGGTCCCGCAGCAAAAGGGTTTGTAAAAAACAAATTTATTACACCCGGGAAAACTGAAGCCATTTCTTTGGCAGAAACTAAACGAAAGGGTAAAATAATTTTTAAAGTTCAATGAATGGGAAGCCCACCCTTTGGGGTTTATCATAAAAATTTGGGGAAACCCCCTTTGACCCCCTCATGTCAAGAATTGATAGGGAACATGTAGAAAGAAAGGGAAAGCCAGAGAAATTCGTAAGAAAAAGCACAGGCTACCTCTGAGGCTCGGGACCCATGTTACCCTTATCAATGCCAAAGGATTTTCTTGTCTTTTGGTACTCGCCTTGACAAAAAAACTGAAAGATAGACTGCAAACACCCAAACAAAATCGTAAGATTCAAAGGGTGGGAAAAAAAGAGAAAAACGGGGGAATTAGGGAAAAAAAAAAGAAGAAAAAAAAAAAAAAATGAAACGGTAAAAGGTTGGGAAAAAAAAAAACTAGGGGAAAAAACAATTTTTTCCCCCCGATGAAAACACCTTAAATTTTCGAAAAAGGGGAAGTAGAAAAAACATAACTTAACCAGTTAAAATAAATTCTAAAACAAAAGGGGGAATTTTTCTTTTTTTGGGCAAGGTTTTTAACCAAAGACCCCTATTTAACTAAAAGGGGGAAGAACTTTTTAGTAAAATAAATGCCAGGTTAAAAAATTTAAAATTTAAAATAAAGGGAAAAAGACCCCCAATGAAAAACCCCTCTGCTGCTTTTTTTTTAAAGGTTCCAAAATGTGTTGATGAAATTAGTAAAGAGGAGAAAATTTTCTTTTTATTTTTAAATACATACTTATTTTTCTTACAAATAATGATTTTAATGGTTAAACCCTTTTTTTTAATGACGGAAAATAAAAAAGCCCCTTTTTTGTAGAATGGAAATAAAATTATCTTACATGTAATATAAAAATTTTTTTTAAATTTTAAGGGAAAAGGGGGCCCCCCATTTTTGGTTTAGGCACTCCCCGCGACCTTGGGGTTTATTGGGGTTTCCCCTCTGTTAAAAAGGTATTTTGTTAAAATTTTGGGGGAACCAATAATAACTTACTTAAAAAATAAACCCCTTTTTTACTTTTTAAAAAAACAAAATTTTTACAAATAAGATTTTTTGTTTCCCTTTGTCAAATCTTCATCTTTATGAACGACAAGTTTCAGGGGAAATCCCTTTTTGGCGCCCTAAGGATGGGGACTGAACTAGCTGTTGTTTTTGTTTCCCGTGTTTTTTCTAGTGTGTATCTGCTTATTTTTGGGTTTTCAGTTTGGTTGTAGACTGGGTTTCTCTGTGTTAGACTTTACTCCTTCCTATCTTCCCATGCTCGATATATTCCAGTAGAACCTATTCAATAGTTCCTCCTTTTGCTCGTGTTTATTGGTTTATTAATCTCCTGAGTGCTTTCCTGATATCTATCCATAGTTCCACATCCCTGTTGCAGATCAGAACACCTATCTAGATAGATGTCTATTTTTGGTTGACAGTGTTTATTTTGCACAGGTAACATGTTGTTGAAAGCAAAGGTTGCATGTGATTTTTGATTTTTTCCAAGAGCCTTTTCACATTTCCCACAGGTATTACTGTACTGCCATCCTGCCTGTATCTATTTGCAACTGGGTCCAACAGAGCCTGATCTTCACTTTACCTTCAGCTCTGCACGCAGGTGTGTGTGTTATAAGGTCAATACATGGGTATTTGGGATGTAATTAGATGGAGACTTTATTAACATTATAAAACTTTAATGTTGTATTACATCATATATCATTACATTCTACAGCATCTGATTCCTGTCATGATCACTGCTGTTTATCATGTCCTGGAACAGTTATATGTAGGGTGGTGGCTGGTTTCGGTGATGGAAAGGTAGTTCGGTGGTCAGGAGAATGGGGTATGGGTGCCAGTAGGGGGGTGAGGGACCAGCCTTATGGTTGGGGTGTCGGAGGGGGAGGGTGGCGCCCCCCCCCCCCCCCCCCTAGAGGATTTGGTGGTGGTTTATCCTTTTCCACTATCCAGGTCACGGCATGCTCACTGTTTCCTTGCACATCAAATCAACTATCTTTATTTTATTATTTCTACTATGGCACTTATACTTATTCAGTTTGTATCCCACGTCTCCACTTTGCTTGGTTTGGTGATAATTGGGTCCATGGTATTGGGTCCCAAGAGGGAGGGAACAACCCGCTGGTTGGGGTACGAAGGGGCGGGTGGGACGGGGGAGAGGTGGGGGGATTTAATAAAATTTTGCCAGATGGGGTGAACGTAAAACTGCCGCAGTTTGTTTCATATTATACTCCATAGCTTAACACTAGCACTCGGCTTAAAAGATTACCTCATCCACAATTCTGTACAGTATATCAATGCCTATTCAAATCCTTTTTTACTCGTTATAACACTGTACGATTTGTTTACATTTCTCGGTCGCCTCTGGCATTATTTTCTGGTGGTGGTCAAACCCATATATATTATACCATATATTGTACACTATGTATTGGGTATTTGACAGATTGCTGTAATCACAATTTCAGTCACTATATCACTGAACATCAATTCCTCACCATTCGCTATATTCCTTATTGGTAGAGGAACAGTCCCTTCAGTAAAAAACACGACCCACTGTATGGTATCATCAGTTAGGCCTACAACACTGCTCTCCTCACTTTTTTTTTAATTATATCTTATATTCTCCCGTGGTTTAGAAATAATCCTTTTTCCATTTCTTAAACTTTTCTGCTCTTGAGTTTATGCTAATCCAGTCTTTATTTCCCCTCACTGATCTACGTTCACTATAGTCACAATCTTTTCCTATATGGCACCTTCCACAACACCGTATAACTGAGCCTGGCACTCTACACATTGCATTGTAAAATAGTTTTTTTTCTCTTCAATGGACCATGATGCTTTCTTCGGTGGGTGTAGAAAACGTATATGCATTTGGTTTTCACACGCCTATTTTCCACACTCTGTCCCTCTGGGACCTCGATACAACGCGAAATTGGCGGAGCTCAACACGCGAGACTTCCGGTATAAGATAACAACATAATAATATGACTAAGACTGCTATGTACATAGATAACATCATAATAATTGACTTAGGATGCTATGTGATAGATAACAACATAATATATGACTTAAGACTGCTATGTACATAGATAACATTATAATATGACTTAAGAAATTGATATGTACATAGTTAACATAATAATGACTTAAGATGATATATACATAGAATCAAACATTATAATATGGACGTAATACTGCTTTGTACATAGATAACACACATAATAATGACTTAAGACTGCTATGTACATAGATAACAAATAATCATAAATCTAATTTGAATGGATCACAGTTGATCAATCAGCCTTAACATAGGCGTTAGAGAGTTATTCTTTAGCACAAGTCCAAATTCCAACATGCATGGTTGTCCCATCTTTTCTACATACAAACATACAATAATATGCGTATTATCTACACTTTATACTTCAACCACACTGGACAAGCATCTGTCCATCACTTCATTCAATTTACTTGCCCTACCCTCCACTTGCTCAGTGATGTGGCAAACTCCCCTTGAATAACTTATCCATCATTATATACCTTATGAATTGTATATAGTATATATGAATATAATATAGTTTATATGATTAGTAGATAGACCCTGACAACAAAAAACTGGCCAGCTCTCACGGGTGGCTAGCATCCATGGTCATACAATTATTCCACTCACGCATCATCATCCAACTGGTGGGATAGTGTTGCAAAGGAAAGGATTAGAAAGTTTTCTGTGAGAGAAGGAAAAACGTAATTATTAATTTAAAATATGGACTGGCTACTATTTAGAGGATAGGTTAAGAGGTTGCTATGGCGGGGGTGGTGGGATAATTTTCCTATGGATGAAATAGCTGAAATAAAGGGGTGTTGAGGGTGTTGCAAAATGAAAGGTTTCAAGCTGTAAGGGTGCAGGCAGGGGTGGAAGAGGTGCTTTGGGGCGACAAGCCGTCAGCGTGATGTTTGCGGCATCCAAAAGCAAAGCAGGCCGGTGGGAAGCTATCCATGTTTAGAGGTAACGGAGATGGTTGGGAATTATAGAGCAAGGAGGAGATACGACCACGAAGGGGATGTGTGCGTATGCAGAGGCTTGGTACGAGAAGAACTGGAACCAGTGGGGGGGTGGGTGACGTGGCGTTGGACAAGGTGTGTACGTATGTGACGTGTAATTTAGGGAAATAGTGATAGAAAAGGCTTTTGGTGGGACTATTACGGAAGAGACCATACAGATAGTTAAGGGGAATGAGGAAGGGGAAAGCGCCGGGTATTGATGGTCTCCCAGTAGAATTTTATTTACAACATTGGACGTTAATAAGGGGATATATAGTTAGGTTATTTAAGCATATGATGGAGAAGGTACGTTGGGAGAGAAGCAGGTAACAGCAGTTGTAGTGTTGGTCGAAGGTTAAGGGGCAGCCCACCCTTCGGGAGTACCGAGTACCGAGGTGTTCGCAAAAATTTTAGGTAATAGGTTCAAATGTGTTGTGGGAAGGGTCGTGTCAAATCTCAGTTTGGGTTGCGGGAAGGTCGATGATTGAAGGACATGGGCTACTGAGAAGTTTTGTGGAAAGCATAAGGGTGGGTGAAGGGGCGGCTTTGTTGGCTCAGATTGGCGGGAGCATATGTAGAGTGAAAGGGGCTTGCAGGTTATACTTAGGAGACAGGATTTTGGGGAGGAAATAGTCGAGTGGCGTAAATACGCTATACACGGGGCGAAATGAGGATACAGTTTAATGGGTGTATGGGGGGATATTGCAATGGTAGAGGCCTTAGCAGGGATGCTCCATGTCCCAAATATTGTTGCGTGTTTCCAGGGACCCCTTTATAGAATGGTATGACCGCAGCCTTATGTACGCCATGTGAGGAAGAGTGGGGGGTGGGAGGCCTGGCCAGAACGTTTTAGGGATTAATTGGGCTACGTTGAGACACCACAGTGATCATTCGTGACTGTTTTTTCAATGGAGATTTGGACGAGGTTTTGCACTAATTTGTAAGAGCCCTGTTATGCTGTAAATAGTGCAAAGACCAGGTGCATGGGGTAGGTTTCTTGGTGGGTGATGAGTGGGGGGGATTTCATTTTTTTAAAGGAAATTGCGATGACTAAAAAATCATCTATTTCTTTTTATAATGAGACATTTAGCTTTCTTTATTACCAACTCTTACCTAAAAATTACATTCACCAATTTTCTACACTTATAACATCTTCCAACCTCAATCTCGCTCTATAACAACGAAAAAAAAACAAAAAAAAAAAAAAAACCAAATCCCCCCCCCCCCCCCCCCCCCCCCCCCCCCCCCCCCCCCCCCATAATTAAACCCCCCCCCCCCCCTTTTTTATTTTTTATATATCCCCCCCCCCCCTTTTTTGTTCATAAAACATTTTATTGTTTTGTATGATTGTGGCATGTTGCAGCAGTGTTCCCAATTACAGGACAGCGATTGCGGGAATATCTAAGACTGGTGTACAATTTTATGTGTGGTTCATGTTGTATTGGTTACGGAGGGAAGTTGTAATGTTTCCGTAGTCGGGTGGGTTGGGTTGTGTGGATTTGAGACGGAGGGCTAAATGTGTGGTTTATTATAGTGGGATGTGTAGCATGAGGGTGTGAACGCGGGGCAGTTGGGATTGATACACGACAGGCTGGGTGTGTGGTTATCGTGGAATGGAGTTGAGGGAATGCGAATCGTTTTGAGGGGCTGTGAGGTTGGTTAAGGAACTGAGAAAGGTTCGTATAAGGGTTTTGTGTAGGTTACTTGTGGTCGGTGCGTTATCCAGTTGAGGGTTTGTTCCCCATGTATGCATGAAGAGTTTTTGGTTTAGATTTAGTAAAATGAAGGTTAAACCCTCGGGCGCGTGAGGTGATGTTTCGTTTCCTGCATGGGATTTCCTGCCGTCTGGTGAGATACTACGACACAGACGGTTGTAGAGGGTGGGGGTGTTGGTAATCTGTGGGAGGGGATGAGACTGCGTTCCATGTAGATTTACTTTTGTGAAGGTGCTAGGAGGAGGTTAGATGCTGGTTTAATGTAGGTTGGTAAGAGGGTGGGGGGCATGGGTGGGTCTGCGTGCTTTAAGTCGAGTACGGGTGGGTTAGACGAGGGGTGTCTTAAGTGCTTTAGGAAGGTGGGCTTTAGGAAAGGTAGGGGGTGTGTGGAACAGGTGTTTACTGTGAAAACATTTAAGTGAACAGTATTTAGATAAGGCTAAAGAGGTCTTTGTGCATTTATGGATTTGGAAAAGCGTATGAAGGGTGGTTAGGGGGGCAATGTGGCAGATGTTGCAGTGTATGGTGTAGGAGGTAGGTTACTGATCGCAGTGACGAGTTTTTACGAGGATAGTGAGGCTAAAGTTTTGAGTATGTAGGAAAGAGGGAAATTTTTTCCCAGTTTAAAAGAAGGCCTTAGGACAAGGATGTTTGATGTCACCGTGGGTGTTTAATTTCTTTATAGATGGGGATGTAAGAGAAGTAATGCGAGGGTCTTGGTCAAGAGGCGTGAGTTAAAGTAAAGTATCACACACAAAGTGGGAGTTGTCACAGCTGCTCTTTGTGATGACACTGTGCTCTTGGGAGATTCTGAAGAGAGTTGCAGAGATTGGTGGATGGGGGGAATTTGGTAGGGTGTGCAAAAGAAGAAATTAAAGGTGGAATACAGGTAAGAGTAGGTTTGTGGATTACAAAAAGATTGGGTGATGAATTATTGATATCAGATTGGAGGGAGAGAGTTATGGAGGAGGTGAACGTATTCAGATATTTGGGAGTGGACGTGTCAGCAGATGGGTCTATGATAGTGTGGTGAATCATAGATTGATGAAGGGAAACCGAGTGAGTGGTGCACCTAGGAGTCTGTGGAGACAAAGAACTTGCCTTGGAGGCAAAGGGGGCATGTATGAGGAGTATAAGTTTTACCAACGCTCTTATATGGGTGTGAAGCATGGGGTGATGATTGTTGCAAGCATGGAGAAGGTGGAGGCAGTGAGAGTCATGTTTGAGAGCAATGTGGTGGTGTGAAATATACATGCAGAGAATTCGTAGTTTGGAAGTTAGGGGGAGGAGGTGCGGTTTACCAAAACTGTTGTCCACAGGCTGAGGAAGGGTTGTTGGGTGTGGACATGTAGAGAGAATGGAGCGGGATTCGAATGATTCAAGTGTGTATCAGTCTGTAGTGGAAGGAAGGCAGGGTAGGGTCGGCTAGGAAAGGTTGGGAGTGGAGGGGGTAAAGGAGGTTTTGTGTGCGAGGGGCTTGGACTTCCAAGCAGGCATGCGTGAGCGTGTTCGATAGGAGTGATGGAGACTAAATGGTTTTTAATACTTGACGTTGTGTTGGAGTGTGAGCAAAGTAACATTTATGAAGGGATTCAGGGAAACGGCAGGCCGGACTTGAGTCCTGGAGATGGAAGACGTGCCTCTCTCTGAAGGAGGGGAGTTAAGGTTGCAGTTTAAAAACTGTAGTGTAAAAGAACCCTTCTGGCAGACAGAGATTGATGTGAATGATGGTGAAAGTTTTTCTTTTTCGGACCACCTGCCTTGGATGGGAATCGGCCAGTGTGATATAAAATAATAGATTATATATAATATTTGTCGTGGGTGATGAGGGGGAGTGGTAGTGAGGAGAGAAGAAAGGTTCTAGCGGTTACATTCTATTCATACGATGGTCGTAACAGAGATTTGTATGGGAGGAGTGGATCAGGCTTCTTAGAGGGTATAGAATGCTAACGTTAGGGATTCTCGTAAATTGTGATTGATAATGAGTGAGTGAAGGGGTTTTATAGGTTGGAGGGGATCAGGGGGTCACATCGGCTCGCTCCTTTGGGGGGGTGGGGTCGTGAGTGTGTTGTTTACCTGGAGTTTACCTGGAGAGAGTTCCGGGGGTCAACGCCCCGCGGCGGTGGTTTTGGAAAGGTTTATGGTTTTTATTGGAGACTTTATGGCAGCCAGTGTGGATGTAGTGATCAAGGTCTCATTATGTTAGATACACACTTTTCCAGAATTTTAGGTATTAATATTGTAGATTTTTTTATGTATAATTTGATGTGTATCAGTTCTTGTTGACACGATTCTTGAGTTAGTAAAGGTTATTTGCGATAAGAAGTGTGTTTTAGTTGGTATGTTGTGACGTGTGGTTTTGTCGATGTGATATATTAGATACTGTTTTGCTTTGTGCATACCTGTGATTTTGATTAAGTGCGTTTGTGAAACTTTTTTGTGTGTTCGTGTGTGTGTGGTGTGTGTGGTGTGTGTGTGGGTGTGTGTGTGTGTGTGTGGGTGTGTGTGTGGGTGTGTGTATATATATATACCCTTTTCTACTGTATTGAGTCTTTGTCATGGGTCAGACGTTATGAAAGACTTTATATATGTTGGACTCGATTCTTTTTAAGTTTATTATTAGGTCTGTTCATGATACCGGTTTGGTGTTAATGCTAAGTTCTTGTGTTAAGTTTTGTCTGTATGGTATACAGATATATCTAGACGTTTATGCTTTTTTTTTGTATGTTGGTACTGTAAAGCTGTATTGTTAGGGATACGTATGTAGTGTTCTAGTAAGTTTATGGATGTTAGTTTTTTTTTTTTTTATTAATGCGAAGGATGGGATTTAACTGACATAACTTTTGTATATTTATGTTCAAGTGTTAATTGTGCCTTTGTCAGATGTCAGGTTATATGTACAAGTTATATATATGCAAGGTTTTTCATTAATGAATGTGTATATATGTCAATTCATGACCCTGTGACAGTATTTTTTTTTTTTAGTTATTGTTCTTGCGTTATTTCTTGTTGTTGTTTGGCAGCATTATCTTGCGTGCATATAGGTGCAATCCGTTTGTCAGTTAATTTGATGGAGATCATTCTGTTTTTTATTTTTTATGTTAAACTGTATGAGTTTAAATAAAAAAAAAAAAAAAATTCCACAATGCAGACCAAACCAAGGTTGGGGGGGGGGGGGGGGGTGGTATTGCAATCTATTACTCTATAACAAATTTATGTTTTAGCACCACTTGCTTTAGTGATGAATATGGGAATTCATTTTTGCTAATTTTACTGTAAATACTTAAGACACCTATAACAATCGGTGCATTTACGGATACCTCACTCGAACATCCCAAATATTTCAGTGAGAAAATTATAGTCCACTAATAACAAACCGAACATGTAATAAGCACCACCTTCTCTTAGCTGGTGACTTCAACATCAACCTTGGCGTACGAGTTGATCAGCGTAAACTGATTTCATCAACATATGAAACAACACACTTTCATACAACAATAACCTACCAACCAGGCTCAATGAGAAAAGTGCAAACCTCATAGACCACTTATGGACCATTTTACTAGCCCCCCTTAAATCAGGGATAATCACAGATAGCACTACAGACCACTACCCTACCTTCCTCTGACAAGTCATTAGTAAACTACACTTTAATACATACAAAGTCTCTGTGACTCCTAGACGAGGCCTCAATAAGGAAGTTCACAGCTGACCTAGAGACTGTTGGGACTGGCTACAGAATTCTCCAAGGCAATGGTATTGATGACTTGACATGACATTTTTCTCAACAAATTTTTTCACGTTGACTATACAAAAAACATTGTCCTATAAAAACGAAACAGATCCAAACAAACGGCTTGGTTGCCCAGGGGCTAACCAGCACCATTCTGAAATCCATTGACAAGAAACACCCAATATGAAAAAGCATTATAGACAGGGCTTCATACCCAAAGATATTCTTAAACACTATTCATCAGTTCTCACCCCCCCCAAAGTATAAAAGAAAGCCAAACAACTTTACTACTCCAGGAGATTCACAGACACTAGATGGAGATATAAAAAAAGACCTGGAAAAAAAACTCTCTCAGGTTTCTAGGGGCCACAAACTGAAAAAAAAACAGAATATGTCTACTAAACCTATTGAAACACCACTGGCATCCCACTGGACACAGCTAAAAAAGATAAATAATTCTTCTCACTTAGGATCTTAATCTCGCCAATAAAATCCACATACCAATGCCATGCAGGGGACTACCTAGATGGGAATTTCCCAAATACTTCTATCTTGCCACATGAGACCACAGAGTCTCCGAGATTATAAAAGTCATTAAAAATAACTCAGGGAATCTGTCTCATGTCCCACCATTACTGTTACAAGCGAGCGGCCATGTCCTTTCGCATGCTATTCATTACTCTTTAACAAGTCACTAGAAACTAGCACCTTCCAAATTTACTCAGATGGCAAGCGTTACACCATTACATCATGGTGGAGACCCTACAGACTAAAAACAGCCTATAGGCAATATCAAAACTTACCATTGACTATACAAATCTTTGAGAAACTCGTGCACAGGAGACGATATTAATTTATAACGACACAAAACATACTCAACCCCTGCATTTGGATTCAGGGAAAAGTAATAAAGCACTAATGATGCGTCATAAAAATGCTAGATCTGCTTTACACAGCATTGGTAAATAAGGTATATCCACTAGGTATTTTTATGATAAGAAAGCTTATGTCACAGTAGACCACGACTTCCTACTCCCAACTTGACCATTACGGTATAAGAGGCCTTAGCGCTTGCTTATTTTCAATTCTTTACCTTACTAATAGGTAATCAGGATGTCACCATTAAAGTCACAGGCCACTTGTTAATGGGTTCCACAGGGAAGTGTCCTTGGTCCCCTGCTCTTCCTCATATACATCATTGATCTTCCAAAACCGTAATCCCAACACCTGAAAACCCATTCTCTTGCTGACGACACAACTTATGTCATTCTCATCCTAATCTAGCCACCCTCAACCACCATATTTAACGAGGAGCTGATCAAAATGTCGATTTGGATGCAGCCAATAAACTTAACGCTTAAACATGACAAACCTACTATATTATGTTTGGTAGCAGAAGCAGGAGTTGCACAAATTAACATTTAAGTATCGACAACACTTAATTTCCTGGACTTTAATGAGGGCATATTCTAGGCCTAATACCTTGAAACAACCTGAATTTCAGCACCATATCAACACATAACCAAAAAAGCATCAAAACGGTTGGGTTTCTCTCCAAGATATGATACTACGTGCCGCATATGCCTTCTAACACTATACCACTCCCTTATTTATCCATACCTCACCTATGCTATTTGTGCTTGGGGTTCTAACTGCAGAAAACACACCTAAAGCCAATAATAACCCAACAAAAAGCTGCAGTAAGAATAATCTACTAACTCCCATCCTGGCAAAACCACCCCCCCATTCTTCATAGATCTTAACTTACTCCCTGTTCAGTCTGCATCCACACTTTACTACTGTTGCATCTTACCATCTAAATCTGACCTTAGAAACTCTATATCAACTTGAACTAAAAGTTTCTTGACAGTTGTGACGGAACCCACAGGCATACACAGACACAAACATCTCTGCGACATTCCCCGTGTCCGAAAACCTTTACAAAAATTCACTGTAGGTCAAAGGCCCTAAAATCTGGAACACCCTACCTGAGAACTCTAGAACGCGGACACATTCTCACTACAGAACTACCATTAGAAAACTCTTATCTACCTGTTACACCCATCAACTATATACACGAATACAAACTGGTGGTTCACACTTACACTCATCACCCATTTGGACATAAAACAGAAATATTAACCTCAATCTTAAAATAATGAATCCTGTGATTACTTCCATACTGAAATAATATGTACTGTGCCAAAACAAAAGATTCACGTTGCTAAACTCACAAAGGTAGTATTTAGTCACTTAGCTTAATACCAGCCTACCTCATTAGTTGTTAATTTTAAAATAAGATTAAAAACTAAGTCTTCCCGAATGCCTGCCATGCTAGGTGTTCTAGTGGTACACTCTGTAATATTTATTTAAACTACAGGTAACAACACAATAACCAAAATTCTGTAAATTCAGCATTGTAATCCTTTTAGAGAATAAACTTTGAATAAACTTTGGACTGCTGAACAAGCAGGTCTCATCCTTGCCTCTCCTCTGACTCTCCCACCTCTGTATAAGACTCCACACTGTAATGATATTGATTAGTAATTTAGTGTATTTGATAGATAATAGCACAAAACTTAGAAAAAAACAATAAGAAGCTAAAAAGCAATTAGTGAATTATGAATCCTAAAATATTTCTTTTCTTATGCCAAAAAGGCAAAACCACTTTTATATATATATATATATAGTATATATATATATATATATTGATATATATATATATATATTTATATATATATATATATATATATATATATCTATATATATTTTTATTTAAAACATTAAATACAAGGTGGAATTATATTAAAGGTACTCAATTGAGTTAAATCACAATTCCCAATTCACCCTTACAAAATTGATTAAAACAGACAAAAAGTGCTTGACAACTAATATCCACACCATATACACCCAGTTATACAGAGTTATATACCTGTGAAGGCTGAAACATTTGACACATTTTCACCCCCCTCCCTCCCGCCAAAATCCAGTCCCAAAGGGGTACCCCCCCCCCCCCCCCCCCCCCGGGTTTGCATCTTAACTTAACATTAAAGGATACATAGGAATTATCTATCATGAGTGATGCAGTAACATCTTGGACACAAAATATT
Organism: Cherax quadricarinatus; assembly: GCF_026875155.1. NCBI lineage: Eukaryota > Metazoa > Arthropoda > Malacostraca > Decapoda > Parastacidae > Cherax > Cherax quadricarinatus. Next base: position 39,565,312 of record NC_069445.1, on the reverse strand, counting down.
AATAACAGTTAATGGGCTACTTGTTTACTTAACACAATGACAACCTCACCTGTGAAAGAAAACCCCGCCAAAAGTTTAAATTTTCTATGAAGGTTGCAAACTATGGATGTCAATCACCAAAGGCAACTTTTGTGCAATTTTCTAGGCATGTATAACCTATCATTCAACACATGTACATATAGAAAAACTTAATATTATGAAAAACATCACAGAATACAAAGGTATAAGTATAACCCCAGCCATTGTAGCGGATCAAGCAATATTCACATACTTCCCTAACACAGATAAAACAAAACAAAATTTTGTGGACACACTGCATAAAACAACTACATCCATTTGACTTAGACTGTATGTACATAGCTAACAACAACAATATATGACTTAAGCTGCTATGTACATAGATTTTTTAACAACATAATATTATGACTTAAGGGACTGCTTTGTACAGAGATAAACAATTAATAATATGACTTAGACTGCTATGTACATAGTATAAATAATAATATGTGTAGAATACTATGTAATTAGATACATAATAATATGACTGAAGATGATATGTACATAGATGAAACAAACATAATAATATGACTTATGATGCTATGTACATAGATAACTTTATAATATGACTTAAGACTACTATGTACATAGTTACATAATAATCAGTTGGACTTAAGACTGCTATATTCATAGATTACATAAATAAATGATTATAGGACTGATATGTACATAGATAAAACAACATAATAATATGACTTAAGACTGATAGGTACATAGATAACACATATAATATGACTTAAGATGTATGTACATAGATAACAACATAATAATATGATTAAGACTGTTACTGTACATAGATAACAAATAATAATATGACTTAAGACAGATATTTACATAGATAACAACATTAATAATAATGACTTAAGAATGATATATACATCGATAACACATAAATAATATGGACTTAAGATGTTATTGTTCATAGATAACACATATAATATGTACTTAAGACTGTATTGTACTAGATAACAACATACTAATTGAACTTAAGACTGCATGTGGCTTTCTGGAGGTTACCTGGAGGTTATTCCGGGGATCAAAACGCCCCCGCGGCCCGGTCCATGACCAGGCCTCCCGATGGATCAGTGGCCTGATCAATAGGCTGTTACTGTGGCGCACGCAGCCGACTTACGAGCCACAGCCCGGGGTGATCCGGCAATGACTTTAGTTATCTGTCCAGCTCTCTCTTGAAGGCAGCAGGGGTTTATTGGGCAATTCTTCCTAATGCTTGATGGGGGGCTGTTGGAAAGTTTTGGGCCGGACATTATGGTGTTTTCTCTTAGTGTACCAATGGCGCCCCTACTTTTTATTGGCGGCATTTTGCTCGCCTGCCAGTCTTTTACTTTGTAAGGAGTGATTTCTGTGTGCAGATTTGGACATTCCTTCCAGATTTCAAGTGTAGATTATGATTTTATCTCCCCTCCTGCGTTCCAACGAGTACGAGTCAAGGCTTTCCAAGCGTTCCCAGTAGTTAAGGTGCTTGACAGATACTTATACGTGCAGTAATGGATCTCTGTACACTCTCTAGATCTGCGATTTCACCTGCTTTGTATGGAGATGTTAATGTACGCAGTTTTCCAGCCTAGAGAGGACAAGATGATTTGAAAAGGATCATCATGGGGCTTGGCATCTCTCGTTTGAAAGTTCTATTATCCATCCTTTCATTTTCTTGCACGTGCGATCGTGGCACTGTTTGTGACCAGGAAAGTGAGATCCTCAGACATTATACTCCCGGTCCTTACATTATTTTTCGCTTCTATTGTATGGCGAAGTCGTTGTATACTCTGTTCTAGTTATTATCTCCTCAGTTTTCCATAACGGAGTAGTTGGAATTTGTCTCATTGAACATCATATTGTTTACGTTGCACTGGAAAACTTTGTTTATTATCTTCTTGGAGGTTAACCGCGTCCTCGCAGATGACGCCTTCATGCAGATCCTAGTATCATCCGCAAAGGATGATGCCGGTGCGTGGTGTATATCTTGTTTATGTCTGATATGAGGATAAGGAATAGATGGGGCGTGTACTGTGCCTTGTGGACAGGAGCTCTTCACTATGGCAGCCTCCGATTTAATTCTTTTGACCATAATCTTTGTGTTCGATTTGTTAGGAAGTTGAAGATCCTCTCCCCAACTTTCCCAGTTATTCCTTTAGCACGTATTTTATGGGCTATACGCCATGATCGCATTTGTCAAATGCTTTTGCAAAGTCTGTGTATTATTACATCTGCTTCGATTTTCTTCAAGTGGCATCCAAGGCATGTCATAGTGATCCAAGTTGTTGTGAGAGGAGGAGCGACCTGCCCTGAACCCATGTTGCCATGGATTGTGCAGATTTTGGGAATCCAGGTGATTTGCAATTCCTGCTTCTTAGCACTCTTTCAACGATTTTTATGAGGGGGGTTGTGGGACGTCAAGCTATTGGTCTATTAGTTCTTAGCTAATGCTTTGCTGCCACTGTATGGAGTGGGGCTATATCCGTTGTTTAAGTGACTGTGGAATTTCCCATGTCCAAAGCTCCTCCTCCATTTAGTGGTCTTTGGGGCACGCGTAGAGGGGTTTTTGCAGTTTCTTAATGAAAACAGAGGTTCCACGAGTCTGGGCCCGGGGCTGAGTGCATAGGCATGTTGTCAAATGGCTTTTTCCGAAATCTATCGGAGTTAGGGTAATGTAGGAAAATCTGGCATACATTTTGGAGTTTTAGAGGCTCATTCATGAAGAATTCATTTGGGTCGTCGATCCTCAGACCGATTAGTGTTCACTAAACACAGAGTCGTATGGATTTCAATATTTCACTCATTTCCTTGTTGTCGTCTGTGTAAGTCCCATTCCTGTCTAGTAAAGGGCCGATACTAGACTGTGGTATTTGCCTTGTTTCTGGCATATGAAAAGAATATTTGAATTTCGTTCAATTTCACTAATTAGCTTACGCTCCTCTGCTCTCCTGGTTCCTGTAATGGTCATTAGTTATAGTTCGATAGTTCAACTTCCCCTGGTCAGCGGCCTCCTTGGTGTATCTGATATTCTAGCACTCCTGAGGAGCTCAGTGATCTTCGTCGTCTTCTGTAGAGGGAGCGTCTTTTTCTCTCCAGTTTACTCCTGCTCTTCTTCTTTCTTAGGGAATATGTCTAGAACATGCTTCGGCTACCAGGAAGGTGATCCTTTCAAGGCATGGTTTGGATCCAGTCTCATTTAAGACATCTTCCAACATGTTTTCGTTTAGGACATGGTTTACCTGGTCCCAGTGGATGTTCTTGTTGTTGAAATTGTATTTTGTGAAGACCACCTTCACAGGTACATGCACTTCTGTCTGTTCAGGACCCCTATGCATGTACGTCTGGACTTCGATTAGATTGTGATCGGAATTAGTTGTTTTTGTTATTCTATGTCTCTTATCAGGTCTCTTTATTTGTGAAGATAGGTCAAGTGTGTTTTCTCAGTTCTTGTTGGGCTCCACTATCTGCTGGCTTAAGGTGTGTTTTTCGCAGAGGACTTAGTAAGATCATGTGTGTGTGACCTTCATCTGAGTCTCCGGGATTTTTTCGCTATAACATTATTTGCTACTTTCTTCCATTTTGTATGCCTTAGGTTGGAAATCACCAAGCAGTAAGATGTTTGGGGTGGAGCGGGAAGTTTCACCAAACCAGTAATCGTTTTTCAGTAGCTGTTCGTGAACTGTTGGGAGGTTGCATCTGGTGGCTTGTTATACACCACAATGACTAGGTTTTGGTTCTCGATTTTTATTGATGAACTTAACTTACCTCATTTGTGAGGAGGTTCAGCAACTCCGTGCAGATACGGGACTCTTTGACATACAGGCCAACCCCCCCTTGTTGCCTGTTTTTTCTGTAGCATCTAAAAAGGGTTGTAACCACTTATACATATTTCAACTGTCAAAGTGATCTTTTGTGTGAGTCTCTGTGAAGGTGCATACATTGCATTAGGACTCCAACTTTGAAGTCACTGATAAAAGGTATTTTGTTGTTGGGGTGGCTTAAGGCCCTTTAAATAGCAAATATGAACGAGGTTGTATCTTGCGCTTTGTTGGGGGGATTTTGTTATTGGCATCAGTAGTTGTTAGTTCGGGGAGGGACATGTGTGCCACTGGCTGCGTTTCATGCCTACTAAAAAATTCACCTGGTGTTGGGTTAGTCGTAGCTACTATTGTTTGTCCTGTGGGGGTCTGTGCCTCCTGTTCCCTTTTAGAGGTATGCAGGGCACTCGATGTTGTAACATTGCTTCTGGAGGACCGAGGAGTGGCATATTTTTGGGTGAAAGAAGTACAGAATGAAGAGCGGACACATCCTTTAGACAGGAGGTGCTACATTTTTTGGGATGGGTCAAGTTGCATGTCCCATTTTTTCCCTGTTATTCCTTGTTACGATGCCCCAAGATAATATTTGCACAAATTCACCTTTGGTGAGAATTGTTGGGACGGTGTGTTGTCATTTCTGCAGGTCTGGGACTGCACTATAATCCTCAGTATCCATGCAGGGCCCACCCGTCCTGGATCCCATCTACTTTCCCAGTAGAGGAAGGAGGAGACTCCTCTCCCAACATCTGTACTGTGGGCCACGGGTCTGTGCAATATGGTTGTATATTTACTGTTTTTGTTGGTGGTTTGGGTAGTGTCCCTAGGGAGTCTGGCTGGCTGTAAAGGCTGGGGCTGGGTCTGGGTCAGCACTGGGGCGGGGGGTGGGGGTTGGGGCTATGTCTGTGATGGTTGCAGATAGAGTCTACCCCAGAGGATAGGGCTCCTTACTACATCTGTACTAGGGGGATATGGCATTGGTAGCTGTGGAGGAGTCTTTAACTGAATCCAGATTTTCCAAATGGCTGGGGCTGGGGTCTTGGGTCAGCCCTAAGGATGGGGACTGAACTAGCTGTTGTTTTTGTTTCCCGTGTTTTTTCTAGTGTGTATCTGCTTATTTTTGGGTTTTCAGTTTGGTTGTAGACTGGGTTTCTCTGTGTTAGACTTTACTCCTTCCTATCTTCCCATGCTCGATATATTCCAGTAGAACCTATTCAATAGTTCCTCCTTTTGCTCGTGTTTATTGGTTTATTAATCTCCTGAGTGCTTTCCTGATATCTATCCATAGTTCCACATCCCTGTTGCAGATCAGAACACCTATCTAGATAGATGTCTATTTTTGGTTGACAGTGTTTATTTTGCACAGGTAACATGTTGTTGAAAGCAAAGGTTGCATGTGATTTTTGATTTTTTCCAAGAGCCTTTTCACATTTCCCACAGGTATTACTGTACTGCCATCCTGCCTGTATCTATTTGCAACTGGGTCCAACAGAGCCTGATCTTCACTTTACCTTCAGCTCTGCACGCAGGTGTGTGTGTTATAAGGTCAATACATGGGTATTTGGGATGTAATTAGATGGAGACTTTATTAACATTATAAAACTTTAATGTTGTATTACATCATATATCATTACATTCTACAGCATCTGATTCCTGTCATGATCACTGCTGTTTATCATGTCCTGGAACAGTTATATGTAGGGTGGTGGCTGGTTTCGGTGATGGAAAGGTAGTTCGGTGGTCAGGAGAATGGGGTATGGGTGCCAGTAGGGGGGTGAGGGACCAGCCTTATGGTTGGGGTGTCGGAGGGGGAGGGTGGCGCCCCCCCCCCCCCCCCCCTAGAGGATTTGGTGGTGGTTTATCCTTTTCCACTATCCAGGTCACGGCATGCTCACTGTTTCCTTGCACATCAAATCAACTATCTTTATTTTATTATTTCTACTATGGCACTTATACTTATTCAGTTTGTATCCCACGTCTCCACTTTGCTTGGTTTGGTGATAATTGGGTCCATGGTATTGGGTCCCAAGAGGGAGGGAACAACCCGCTGGTTGGGGTACGAAGGGGCGGGTGGGACGGGGGAGAGGTGGGGGGATTTAATAAAATTTTGCCAGATGGGGTGAACGTAAAACTGCCGCAGTTTGTTTCATATTATACTCCATAGCTTAACACTAGCACTCGGCTTAAAAGATTACCTCATCCACAATTCTGTACAGTATATCAATGCCTATTCAAATCCTTTTTTACTCGTTATAACACTGTACGATTTGTTTACATTTCTCGGTCGCCTCTGGCATTATTTTCTGGTGGTGGTCAAACCCATATATATTATACCATATATTGTACACTATGTATTGGGTATTTGACAGATTGCTGTAATCACAATTTCAGTCACTATATCACTGAACATCAATTCCTCACCATTCGCTATATTCCTTATTGGTAGAGGAACAGTCCCTTCAGTAAAAAACACGACCCACTGTATGGTATCATCAGTTAGGCCTACAACACTGCTCTCCTCACTTTTTTTTTAATTATATCTTATATTCTCCCGTGGTTTAGAAATAATCCTTTTTCCATTTCTTAAACTTTTCTGCTCTTGAGTTTATGCTAATCCAGTCTTTATTTCCCCTCACTGATCTACGTTCACTATAGTCACAATCTTTTCCTATATGGCACCTTCCACAACACCGTATAACTGAGCCTGGCACTCTACACATTGCATTGTAAAATAGTTTTTTTTCTCTTCAATGGACCATGATGCTTTCTTCGGTGGGTGTAGAAAACGTATATGCATTTGGTTTTCACACGCCTATTTTCCACACTCTGTCCCTCTGGGACCTCGATACAACGCGAAATTGGCGGAGCTCAACACGCGAGACTTCCGGTATAAGATAACAACATAATAATATGACTAAGACTGCTATGTACATAGATAACATCATAATAATTGACTTAGGATGCTATGTGATAGATAACAACATAATATATGACTTAAGACTGCTATGTACATAGATAACATAATAATAGACAAAGACTGCATTAATAGAAACATAATAATGATTAAGACGATATATACATAGAAAACAACAAAAATATACTTAAACTGCAGTACATAGATAACAACAAATAAATGATTTAAAGATGCTATGAAACATAGAAAAACTAATAAAAAATCTAATTTTAAATGGATCACATTTGATCATCAGCCTTACATAGCGTTAGAAGAAATTCTTTTAGCACAAGTCCAAATCCAACAGCATGTTTTCCCCACTTTCTACATACAAACATAAAAATAAATCGTATTATCTACACATTAACTCAACACACGGAAAAGAAACGTCCCCTCATTCCATAATATACTGCCCTACCCCCTCTGCTCGGGTTTTTTAGGCAAACCCCCCCCTTTTAAATACCTTATCCATCTTTTCACTACTACCTTAGAAATTTATATAGTATATATAAATATGAATTTAAGTAAAATAATAGTATATAGTCCAGACACACAAAAAACCCACTCCAGGGGTCAGCTCCAGGTCCATACTTTATTCACTCACGAAACACTCCCAACACACAACAAACATTTGTTGTCATCCATTACCGGGGAGCGACCCTGTTTTCACCCCATGGTTCCCCCAACCCAGCAAACTTTCCAATTTTACCCTCCCCTCCCCCCATATATTACAATCTAAAAAAACCGTACTAAGTTGCCCATATCCTTCTGAAAAATCCCTCTCCCCCCTCCTCCCATAAATTTCCTTATTTCTACAACCGTTTATAGAACGTTACCCTAACACCCTCCTTTCACCCCAACCTGTTTCCCCCTCATCCCCACACTATATAATATAAATATATAATATATATATAATTATATATATATATATAATATATATTTTTATATATAATTAATATATATAATATATTTTTAAAATTAAATTCCATAATGAACCCCACAGCTCTGATTACACTTTCCTCCCAAACCCCCCACTCAGACTTAAGCTCTCAATACAGAAATTCCCTTTACCTCCATCCATATACACTCTATTTAACCCCCCCTTACACTCTCCCCGGCCCTCACAAAATATATACATGAAAAGCCGACTCCTCCCCCCCACAAATCCCCACCCCCCCAACCCCCCCCCGCAACACCGCTATCCCGTAGAACCACACCCGACAGTAAAATCCCTGCGAAAAGAACATTACATCCCAACACGGGGTTGCCCCTCATCCAATAAACCCTATTCCATATCCTTCCCCATGCATACAGGGGGAAAATTCCCTCTACAGGCGCTACAACCCTCCCAGCTAACAATCTACACAACCTACCTATTTTGACCTTTGCGGGCTCTCACCCAGCCAAGCCCTAAAAACAGTTTCACACCTGCAACTCAACTCCTGTATACATCCTTTGCAATCTTTATGGATCCTGGCCAACCCACCCCCCCCCCTCACCCACACTTTCTCTCATCCCTCCCTTTTAATGAAACACAGTTGCCCCTCCCTTTAATTTCAACAATCCCACCCTCCCTGACTTACGGTAACATTACCACTCTTTTTTTAATCCAATCACAGCTCAACCCCACAAAATTAAAAAAACCTTCCTAAGTATGTTCGTTTATTGCGGCCCAGTAATGGGACACGGCTCCCACGTGCCATATTTTGTTTAACAGTAAAATTTTAATAACAATGGCAGCTGCAAAAGGGGTAAAAATGATAAGGTCGCAATGCACCCAAGCGCCCCCTGAATCCTTTCTACCACCCAAAAACGAGTTTTCCATCTGCCACAGTTAAAACGCTGCATGAATAAAACCACAAATTTTTTACGAATTCACCTGCCTCCTCAAACTGCACTACCCCAATCAACCCAAACCCGCCCAAGCCCTAACCCCATGCCCAAAGGATTTTAACAATTTTACCCTCTACCATTCCCCTGCGAACTTTTTGTACTACCCCCAAAATGTGTCCATTACATCCCCCCCGATCAAACATTGTATCACCACATACCCAATTAAAACGGCCAAACCCTCGCAACCTCACACCCTGGCCCCTCTATGTGACCATCCTGCTCCACAAAACTAAAAAGGGGTCCGTTTTGCACGCAAACAATAATTTGGCATAAAAACCCCCCTGCCAATCCCCACCCTTACAATCTTCCCACCCAATCGACCATTAATCTGTACCCTCGCCTTTGAAAACCCCATACAACGCCTAAACCCAACCCACTATTTTTTCCCCCAACCCCTGCCCCCTGGGATGGCTTTCAATGTTTCCCCATCCACTCTTTTGTACCCCCCTTCCAATCGACGCCACCAAACCTCCCCCCCCCCCCCCCTTTTTGCCCACAAAATCTCTAAGTAACCCATGCCCCTCCACCATAGCCTCCCTGGCAAACCAAACTGAGTTTTCGATACACCCCACCACCCACACACTTCCCCGTTTTCCCAAAAATTTTCACAAAAAATTTTTAACTGCGCATAACAATGAGAGTGTCCCAGTAACCCCAAAGCATATGCTGCCCCTTACCCTTCGGTACCAATACAAGACAGCCTTTTGCCTCTTCTCACCCGCCCCACCTTTCCCCTTTTCTGCAATTTAAAAAACCTAACAAAAAAAAATGCCTCACAAATTTTCCCATGCTGCGATAGAACTCTGCCAGAGCCCATTAACCCCGGGTGCTTTGCCCTTTCGCATTCCATTTAAAAAGCCCTCCATATTTCCCCCCAGTTTTTTCCCCACCCAGTCTTCCCTACACTGTTACGCAACTACAACCACACTCCCAACACCTGTTCAAAAAAACCCCATCCCCCTACCCCTTCCATTCCTACTTCTCATATCACTTACAGCAAACCCCCCTTTCCCTTCAGTACTTGTAACCTGCCCCTCCCGTACCCTCCTATCGACTCATAACCCCAACCAGGGAAACATTGCCTCGTCTTTGTTTCTCCCTCCCCCAATATCACTTTGAAGTCTATCGCCCAATAACCCCTCTTCCACCCCCCCCTTTTCCCGCACCGCTTGGAACCTCTCATCCTTACCTCAAGCAGCCCCCTTTAATTGCCATAATTCACCCTTGGTAAGTGCCCCGTCACCACCCCCTCGCATAACAACCCCGAACCACCTCCGAAAGTTGGCAAGCCCAATTTAAAGAATTGATACGTTTTTCCCTTCCTTTACGTAAAATTGCTTAATCCTTCTTTACCACACCACCCCCCACCACATCACCACATCCTCTACCCCTTTACCTCTGCACTAACCCCCCCCACAGCATTGCAAATCCCTCATCCCCTCCTCATCGCATAACACACTTACATTTAACCCCAATACCCCCTATAATACCTGCAGACTCCCACCCCCCCCCTCTGCTACTACCGCCCGATGATCCATAAAGCTACTTCTATTTTACGGAAAAAGTCAAACCAACCCCCTTTAGTAAAAACGCCTATCCAACCTAGCAGCTAACCCCCTTCTTACTAAGTGTGCCTACTCCCACGCCCCTCCTCCAACCGCACCCGCAAATGATATCCCTCAAAAGATCTGCATGGCCACCGACACTCCCCGGCCTAATAACGCAGTTTTTCCCTCCCCCCCAACGATGGCCACGCGGTAAACCACTAAGAAAAAACTAGTTCTTCACATGCAAAAAACCCCTTTTTTACTCTCACTCATTTTTTTGCTTGTGCATAACACTTACAAAGGGTACCCTCTGCCCATCCACCACCTATCCACCCAATACTCTCCCCCCCCCTCCCCTCTCAATTTTTACAACACAAAGGGCTCGCCTCCCATCAACATACCCACCCCCCTTTCAGACTGCAAGGCAGAGTCATGCCGAAACCCCCCACCCCCCGAGCTCTCTTCCCTCCTTGAAATTGTGTTCTTCCAGGAAAATACATCCACCCTATATTTATACGAAAAATTTGAAACCCTTCCCTCTTCACACTTTACACGTCCATTACGTTCACAGCATGCACCTAAGGGCCCCTTTATAGTTTCAACCCTTCCTCCTCCTTCATTCATCCCAGGGCCTCCTGCCCCGAGCCAGCACAAGGCTTTACACCATCAACCCCCCCCCCTTTTTCGAGCCCCTTATCGGTGACTACCCGACATGCTCTTCCTTCCTCCAGACCTCTGCGCCGGATCAAAAATCATCGAGTCTGACGCCCCGCTCTCTTCCCCCGGATGCCCTCCACATCCATGTTATCTTCTAGGGTTTCCCCCACAAAGTCCTCAAACCCCCACAAACCCCCTTCCACAGACACGGCGACAATCATGCTTTCTATTGGGCCCTCAAAAACCGCTATGGTTTTTTTAAAAACATTCCCTACAGGCAAAGCCGTGCCCTCTCACCAGCTCAGGGAAAAACATCCTCTGAGGCATCCAATGTCCTCAACACTTTCCCGAAGCTCTTCCCTAGAGCCTGCACCTCCCTCCTGCACTTTCACTTCTGTACTTTTTTCCCTTGCCTATAACAGATCCTTTTACGACAGCTTACCTCACACACGCCAGTCTCCTCTTTGGGAACCTCCACCCTTCACCCACAAGCGCCCAAGCCCTTTTCTTTCACTGGGGGTCTCAACAACAGCTCCATGCGGGAACTGGGGCTTCACCAGTTGTCAGGCGCCCCTCCTCACTTCACACACGCTGCCGCCAATGGTCGTACGCCCCACATATTCTGCACATACGTCCTGTCCGGCGTACAAACCATAACTTGCGCCCGAAGTCCTCCAACACGAAATAAAACATAAGGGAGTCTCAGATCCCTCTTCAGGGAAAAAGGGTTCCCTCCAGACGGGCCCTGTAAGCACCACCGTCCACTTGCCCTTTGTGCCAGATGTACGTCCCAACCCCAAAAACACTCCTGATGTCAGCCTCACGCCTCAAAAGGGACATTACAATCTTAACCCACATAAAGTGGCGAATCGTCGATCAAACGCACCTTCACAGCTGGAGTAGCGTCAAGACCCGTCTTTGGGAATCCGTCACCAAAGACCGTACACGGGCGTGAATTCAGTTTGACGAAGATTCGTAAGCCCCCTTCAGGGGAACACCCTACACCTCATCGCCTGGGTACCTAGGGCTCCCTAAGATTGTTTTGGGGGTAATACCTGCCTGAGAGGGGAAATCGTCCCACAAACGCTCAATCCATGGATTTACACGCCTTCCCACCCCTCAGTGCATGTTGGGACAAGGTTGCTCGCCTGAAAACAGCGAGGGGTGCAAGCACAACCGCACTCTACCGTGGTCAATCCGTGGTCAGGCCCCTGCTCAGACTGCCATCCCCACGTGCCCCTTTGTGAGGCGGGGCAGATGGAAGATCAGAGGCCTAGCTTCTCCCTGCTAGCTTCGTGAGGGCGGGGACTGTGGGGAAGGACTGGGGACACTGGTCCCAAAAAAGAGGGGAAATTTTAAACCCCCTTTCCCTGGAAACTTAGGTCTCGGGCACTCCGCAGATAGGGAGCCAAGGCCGGGTCACCACTATTGGAAAAAATGGAGAATACCGGCAAATAATAAAAAAAAAAAGACAGATCCTACACAGATGACAACGAAGAAATGAGTGAGATACTGAAATCTGAATATGACTCTGTGTTCAGCGAACCACTAATTAATCTGAAGATGGACAATCCAAACAATTTTTTTGATGAAATAGCCTCAATGTATGCCAAATGTTTGACATTACCCTAACTCCACTAGACTTTGAGAAAGCCATCGACGACATGCCCATGAACCCAGCCTCAGGCCCAAACCATGGGAAACCCTACATTAAGAACTGTAGAAAACCACTCTCACGGGCCCTAAGTATGCTATGGAGAAGGAGCATAGACACAGGTGAAATTCCAGTCACTAAAAATAATGGATATAGCTCCACTCCATAAAGGTAGCTGCAAAGCAGTAGCTAAAAACTACAGACCAAGAGCTTCAATGTCCCACATCATAAAAATCTTTGAAAGAGTTCTAAGAAGCAAGATTGCAAACCACCTGGACTTCCAAAAACTGCACAAACCAGGGCAACATGGTTTCAGAGCAGGTCGCTCCTGCTCTCACAACTTTCGAATCACTATGATATGGTCTTAGATGCATTGGAAAACAAACAGATGCAGATGTAGTATACACAGATTTTGCAAAAGCCTTTGACAAGTGCGATCATGGTGTAACAGCACACAAAATGCGCGCTAAAGGGATAACTGGCAAAGTGTGCAGATGGATCTTCAACTTTCTAACCAATAGAACAGGGTGTTCGATAAGCAGAACAGCCTGTCTGGTAGGATTATTGAAACTAGCTGCAAATTTAGGATAGATAAATATATGAGTGAGAGGGGTTGGATTTCAATGGGACTTGCAGAATAGTTGGCATGGTTCTCAAACCCTGCCATCGAAGTGGCTAGTTTATTGTGCAACCCATATCCATCCTGTGGATGGTAGCACAAGAGCATATGGATACACAAAAGGCCTATTAACAAGGCCCTAAAAGGGTTAACAGGTGTACATATGGATTTCTATCTACATATCTACAGTTCTCGTGTCTGTTGCAAGCAAATTTAGGAAATTTGCTTAGTATATCTGGTATCTTATTTTCATAAGATATCTTAATATGTCACATAGGTTATTATACTGTCTGTCTCTGTATTCCTCAATAAGTGGACAATTAAGCACACATTGTTCAAGAAAGTGACCATATGCCTGATCACATAATTTGCATTTAGTTTGATCATCTGTGAGTCTCCCAAACTGCCACAAGGACTTGTAACCAAGCCTAAGCCTGGCCATTACAACATCAGTCAAATTTGTTCACATTGCAAGTTGCTCCATAAACATGCTTTTCTACGTTCATGTTGTCATGTGTGTTATAGATCTACTCAGGCTTCTAACTGCATTCCTATAACAATCGTTTTCATTATTATTTCTCTCCTAATATTATTCCTAATGCTAGACACAGATATACCAAAGTTATATTCTACATTCTCCTTCTGGTACTCTTCTTGGCTAACATATTAACTTTATCATGAAGGAGTAATCCAATGTGTGATGGGATCCATAGCAATTATACATTAATTCCTTTGTCCCTGATATGTGAGTATCTATACCTGGCTTCTTCAATGAGTATGTTGTTGGAGTCATTATATGAGTCAAGAGCCTTCAATGATGACATAGAATCAGTAATGATGATAGAGTCAAGCTCCATTAGGATTGCAAACAATTCAGTTTGCGGTATAGACGCCCAGTTGTTAATTAATTCTTATGCCTAACTTAACAAATTTATTATCGTTTTTGTGGGAAATTAAAATTACCTATTAAAATTACTAGACCTGGGGAAATCTGGTGGAGGCACCTCAACGTATCGTAGATGTCCTCCTCTGTCAGGCCCATAAGTAAGACGAGACCTCCCTTTTTTCTACTCGATCCTGGCCAGTGTCTGGGGAAAACTGTGAGTGAGTCATGCTGCGGCCTTTGTGCAGCCGGCAGTTCATGACCAGTACGTACCGGCATCTCTTATCAGCATAGAAGCTAGTATCCATTTCTGCATAGTAGTCTAGGGGATTCACACCCCCTTGGAAATAGGAATTTCTGAGGTGCAGGCAGGTCACTAATAACAATTGAATATTGCAGGAATTAAGGCTCCCGGTTGCACGTGGTTCTGAGGGGAAGTCCATGGGGCTAAAGTTTAGGGAGGTTGAAGACCAAAATAGATTCTCCAACACCAAGTAAGTTAGTCCTTTATACGCGCATACAGGTGAGGTTTCTTGCAACATCAGTCATTTATGAAAATCTGTCCTATAAGCCACTTGTGAGGCTGAGGTACCGACCTCAGAGCCCGGTGTCAACAGAGCTTGCCAGGGTAGACAACTCACATAGAGGCAGTCCAGACAAATTTTCACAAGTGGTCCTTTGAACCATGATGTGGAATAGCAAGGTTAAAATTAACATAACTAGGCCACAGTTAGGAACAAGTTTAACAGAGTTAGGTTAAGTTTGCACCCAGGCCCAGAGCAACACAGAGGCTAGGCCAAGCTGACTATACACAGAAGTTGTTATTTGCAGTAATTTACAGGCAGGCCAGGTAGGCTAGAGAAGCTTGTGAATTTAATTAATGACAGTGATTACAAGTAAACCAGAGTAGGAGACATGTGTGTTAATTACTTACAGTGGATTTGCAAGGTAGCCACAGTTAGGCTAAGCTTGTGCAATATTTACAACAGTTATAGTAGCTATTACAGATTTAACCTAGTTATTATTTACAGGGAGTTCTAAAGCCAGGTTTAGGCTATAGCACATTAGTTAGGTTAGGATTACCTTATCCAACCATCCACGCTAGACTGAGTAAGCTGGGCTCAGTTAGGCCAAGCTGCTTACACACATTATTTATTTACTGTTTCACAAGTTGAATTATTGAATTTATTTGTGCTAACCAAGTGATTTTTAATTTATATACTGCATTTTTATTGTGATTTTCATTGTCTTTGACTCATTTTAATGTGGGATTTGTGATTTGTACTAAAGACTAGGTTAAGTCTTGTAATTATATGCTGACATTGTACAGGAAATTGCTAGGTTAAGTTTTCACATTGATATACATTTCAGTTGGGTTTGAGAGCTAACACTGTACATTTTGAGTCAGAGTAGAGTCAATACAATAAAGGGAATTGTTGAGCTTGTTGAGAAGCCTCGAGACTCGTTCATTCTTGCCTAATACTGTTCGTGTTATGGGGTGGGCTAATTGAAATACAAATTAGTACCATGCTCTTAACTAAAC
This sequence comes from Cherax quadricarinatus, assembly GCF_026875155.1. Taxonomy (NCBI): domain Eukaryota; kingdom Metazoa; phylum Arthropoda; class Malacostraca; order Decapoda; family Parastacidae; genus Cherax; species Cherax quadricarinatus. The sequence goes on along the minus strand of NC_069445.1, from coordinate 39,549,697 downwards.
CTCGACTATGGTAGGTGAAGATGAAGTACCAGCTGTCTCAGTTGTAAGACAATCAAAGCAGTCTATGGGAGCCTATAAGGGACGCCTGAACGAAGCACATGAGGAAGTGTCGTATGGCTAGGGAAGATCAGGATGTAGACTGTGAGGAACTAGAGAGTTGCCTGAAACCTTTGGCGGAAAGGCTGGCGGCCTTTGAGATATCATTTATCCTTTATGAGACAGAGGCCTATGCTGCAGGTGAGTCTGACTATACAGTCAAGGTAGCTCGGAAGGACTATGACGAACGAAGGGAAGAGTGTAAAGCAGAGATGAAGCTCTGCAGGAAGTTAATAAAGACTTTGAAGGCCGGTACAGCAGAGGCAGCAAATATTTCAGGGAACACGAACAACAGCACGCCTGTTAATGTGTTGCCCAGTTTGCCCCAGTTGAATTTACCAACGTTCGATGGAATCTTAACAGAGTACATTGCTTTCTTGGATCAGTTTAAAGCCCAGATAGATTACAGAGACGATTTGTCAGATGCCGTCAAATTACAGTATTTACGTTCACAGCTCAAGGGTAAAGCCTTGGACTTGGTCTGGCATTACCAAACCACTGACACTAATTACCAACATCTCAAAGACCAATTAAAGGACATGTTTGGCAACACTGAGAAGATAAAGGTAGCTATACTTTATCGGTTGCTTGATCTAGAGGCGTGCCGCCATGGCCGTCAGAGCCTAGAGAGGTTCCGAATCGAAGTTATGAGTTTGACAAATAGTCTTGAAGATTTACATGATTGGGGTAAGTCAGAATGGTTCATCAGTCAGGGTGATTCAAAGGAAACTGGCTGGCACTACAGTGCATGAGTTACACTTAAAATATCGGACGAACAGGTTCACGATACAACAAATTGTTGATGGGTTGGGAGATCTCGTGTCTCGCCTAAGCATAAGTCTGGGGAAGAAATTGCCCACCAAGGTGGAATCGAGCAACCCCTCCAGACTCTCGAGAGATAAAGCTAAAACACCTCCTACTAGGGTCGGCTATTATTATGCCCAGGACAAGTCCTCCACTCACAGGGCCAAGGGAGAAGCCACTAAAAATACCAGTATGAGACAGTGCGTGTTTTGTGAAGGAGAACATGCTAGTTCAGGGTGCTCAAGCTTCACCACCTATAACCAAAGGGTTCAACGACTAAGGGAGTTGGGACTTTGTTTCAAGTGTTGTGGAGAACATTTTGCCAGGGACTGTAATGCCGAACTCAAGGAATGCCAGGGCTGCCGGAAAGGTAAGCACCACAGTGCACTGTGTCCTAATGATGCCAGATCAGCACAAGCTAAGGAGAGCAAGGACAAGCCTGAAGTAGTGGTGAATGTGGTGAGTGCGGCACCAGGAATTTGTTCTGGTGAGCAGTTTCGATGAAGGGGGGGCCTCGAGCAATTTCCGTGCGCGCTCAACCAAAAATCGAAAAATTATGGAAGTTGAGTTATATATACCGAAAAATAGCTTAACTCTTTGGCAACACAATGGTACCAGAATGAATGTTCTATGACGTTTCTACAAGAAATTATAGTCATTTATATCAGGTAAGGTGACGGTGATATTGGTAGCGAGTCTGCTCACAGCCCATATATATTTTGGAAATTCTTCCTTGTTTTTTATCGCTTTTTCTTGCATTATTCTTTCTAATATAATAACTGACTATTTGGCATCATAAAACAGAAGGCGGAGCTTATCCGTAGACTTAGAGACAACCAGGAACCATATGGGAATGCTCGGCAGTGTTCCCACTCCAGAGAGTGCCAGGAGAAATCACTTCATTATTACGCTTATATCAGCTTATATATAAACTCTACGGCTTATTTATCTATCAGAATTTATCTAATATGATATAATAAACACTCTAAATAACATACAAACATGTTATATACTCTAGACTGAAAAAAATAGGCCATAATATGGCGAGAGATTATCGGGAATATTTCGATATAATTGAGTTACTGCTCTCCATGTCGGTGTTTTGAAGAGGATAACTGCACTAGAACATCAATTTACTAAGAAATACACCCAAACAAACGCGATTTTCGCGATTTTTTTTTTTTTTTTTTTTGAGACAGTGGGCCGGCCGGCGCTCCCGGCCAATATCTCGGAAGTAACTTATTCACCTAATGTACCTATTTCTTCCTTTATTACTTAATTAAATGGAATAATATTCACAGAAATTGTAGAATAATGATTTCCCTAATTTTCTACAATCAATTTTTGGAAATATTACAAATACTTTGGGAGTTATGTGGGAGTAAAGGGCAGATTTTTTGCAACATTCCAAGAACTAACAAACTTTATTTTTTTTTTTGTGAAATAAAGATAAGTTATTTAGAGGAAAGGTACTAATTACAAATTTTTATAAGATTGTTCTCTCGGCACCAAGTGTCCAAACAACCTTACGTCGTCCCATATAGGAATAAATCGCCCCCCAAGGGCATTTTCAGTAAATCAGTCCTTTTTCAGTCTTTTCTCAGTTGTTGTTTGAGGTATATTTTTGATAAATATTTTTTACAAAGAGTGAAAACACTTTGTCTTGTGCACCAAAACTGGAGGAAATCGGACGGTAAACAAAAAAGCTACATTTATTTGCCCAAGGCCCCCCCTTGAATTCAAGGTTCGGTTGCCTTGCCCATCATAATGGCGGTGGTTACGAATGGGAAGAAGTCTGAAATGACCCATTTGTTCTTTGACAGTGGGGCACAGAGATCCTTTATAACAGAGAGTCTAGCAACTAAGTTGAAGCTGAAGACAGGTGGTAAAGTTGACATGAAGGTGGAAGGGTTTGGTGGGCATGTCCCACGAAGTCTTATCCGTAGTCATTGACGGTCAGATAGGTGGCATCAATGGGAAATTTTCAGCCTTGATAGTGAAGAGGCTGCCCAATATCATTACCACTAAGGGACTGGCTGCAGCAGTCAAATGTTTGAGGAGTTGGGTGTGAAGCTAGCAGAACCAGATATTGCTACAGACAACGTTAGTAAAGTAGGAATTTTGGTAGGAAGAGATTAAATAGACGAGTTCGTGGATACGAAAAGGGGTTTACAGGAGGGTGTTGGCTTGTACAGAACTCCAGGGGGGTGCACATAGAGGCAGGAACGGGTCACTTCCCTGCAAACCCCAGGAAAGGGGGCTCCGTACTCAGCGCTGAGGCGTACGGGTGATGGGGATTGGTCGCAGAAAATCTACCAGAGTCACAAGTCGACATAGCCGACAGTGATCCAATCCATAAACTTTTTGGGACCTGGATGTAGTGGGGAAAAGGGTGACCACCCCCCCCCAAACAAAGAGACGTAAAAAAGATTACTTAAACCATGTGCAGTTCAAGGAAACAGTACGGGGTCACTACCATAGAAACGAAAACCCCCAAAACCTGCCCACTAATTTCAAGAAAGCACGGGGTCAGTTAATTTCATTGGGAACTGCCTGACCCAAGAAGGGGCTGGGGAAATCGAGACATTATTTTGGGACGCTGGCCCCTCGGGGTTTATTGAGGAAATACCCAATGACAGCCATGGGGAAAACACCCTTATCTTTCCCAAAATGGCAGTCACCAAGGAGCATAACCCTCCCACAAGTGGTCTTCAACTGCACTCAAAAGGGGATCCCCAAGACCCTGTTGAATGGCTGCCTTTCACAGGGGGCCCCCCCAGCAGAAATTTGCAGATGTTTGTTGAGATTCAGGGCAGAGCAGTATGCCTATGCGGCAGATATGAGCAAAGCATTCCTACGGATTGGGTTGTGTTGCAACCCCTGAATGCGTTGCAATGTATATTACATATATTATTACATATATTTACCCTTTTTAATAATTTTAAAATTGCTATATTTGTGGGAATAGCTAAATGTAAATATTTTCTTTTTATTATATTTGTTTATTTTCTTTTGTTAGGTAGGATGTAACACATACATTATGTGCTCAAAGTTCAAGTCGTGATTGTCTAACTACTGTAATTATTGCTTGTGGCTTGTTACTCTGCCGGCTTCTGGTTGTTGCTGGGCAGCAACTGTCCACAGAGCTATCCCTGATAGAAGGGGGGGAGGTGATCACACTCACCTGAAGTAATTCAGTCTGGTCTAGACTCGTTGGGTGTTTGGACATATTCCAGGCAAAAAGTGCCTTAATCTCCCTTATTGCCCCTTGTTGGAAGATTGTCTCTTGTCTCATTATTGTCGTAGGTTCTGGAGACTCTGTTCACAGAACATTGTATAGACTTAGTGATTTTCGACGTTGTATTGCTATAAGTTAGAAAGAGATACGAGAAACAGTCGTGCGGCTGGCGCCCCCACTCAAGTCGCATCCTCTTCCGAGCAACAAAGGCACCAAAATCCTAGTAATATCTCTGATCCTACTGTTTTAGGTAATATTACTCAGGAGAGATGACTAGCGTCAGAAGGGTATCTGACGAAAAGATTCATTCAGCGATGAGTCCTTACTTTTCGAGAGGCAAAGTAGGATTTGACGAATCACATCTAATTGAGATAATTACTTTCAGAGACACTGGCAGTTATCTCACATTATTAAGAGAAGATGTACTGCCCATAACTGATGACAACCTATTGCAAGATATATGTATTGTTTAGAAGCTATGGAGGGGCTGAGCATATAAAAAAGTACCTCTGCACAAAGTTTACATTGAAACAAGCTATTATACTGGTTATATTTCAGTAGGTATATCCAGTGGTGTATTTCCCATCAGGTCAGTAGACTTGTTGATAGGGAACGATATCCTTCTTGCTGGTATATGGTAAGGAAATCAATTGTGATTGATAATAACACTGATGAAATTAAGCTATTGAAGCTTGTAAGAGAAACCTATTTTATTTCCTCTCACCGCAATTTACTAGAGCTATGTCAAAGATTCAACAACCATCCTTGTCCTCCTGTTGAGTTAGTGGATACAATGATTTTGGCATTGAATATTTTGTTCAGTGGACGCTCCTGCGCCCAGGGTTCATTATACACCAATTCCCCCGTGTCATCAACCCTAGTCAAGACACTACTACGTTAAATTTCTAACGTCAATGATGATTTAAATCAAGGATCTTTGTTGGGAAATCAGTCACTGAAAGACTGAGAGATAAGCAGTTACTTAGAGTGAAGCAAAGGATCTCGATAATTGTTACTAATTATAGTAATGGTGTACTGATGGAGAAAAATACATGTCATTCAGCTGATAGGTTTCCACACAGTCAAGCATCGTCGTAGTGTTACCAGTTACATTTCGTGTACAAGCCATTGATTTTCCTCACAATAGTCCCATTGGAGGACATTGGGTGTCAAGAAGAACACGGTAAACTGCAAACATTTTTAACTTGGCCAAAATGAAGGAAAACAGTCGCTGATGCATATGCGACTTTGCCACATGTGGTCAGTGACAGGCAAGGCCAGAACCAACACATCCCACCTACACCCTCTCCTGGTGTTCACTAGAGCAAAGTTCATTTCATCTGGACTAGTGGATTGTTCAGATTTGTCAAAAGGTTGAAGCCATCTGCCTTTCCTCTGGCTCAAGTGTGAATCCTAATTTCAATCTTCCCTTCTTTTTACATATAGATGCGAGTGGCTATGCAGTAGGGGTGCTGTTTTGGCCTTGCCCAACAGTCACATCCACTACTGACATTCTCCATCCTAAATGTTACTATCATCTAAGCTTAAACAACACCAGAAAAATTATTGCCACTATTGAAAAAGAGGCTCTAAGCTCTTGGGTTTCCTTGAACATTTTGCGAGTATTTGGGCATATCCCCATTAAAATTTACATAATTTTATGCCCAAATTCCTTTTGTTACTTGCTATGTCAAATTCCAGTAGAGTAACTTAATCCCTTCCAGCCCATATTACCTATATATACTCATGTATATTATTATATTTACATTTCACAGTAGTGATGATATATTGGCGGAGACAGAAGCTTGAGTGATTGAGTTTGTAAGTGTTTTGTGTGGGCGATGTCACTGAGGTGGCAGAACTGTCCCTGCTGCAGAACACCCCCCCCCCTCTCTCACTACACGCCTTAAGCTGTTTCATACTCAGATGTCTTCTACTGCATAGCATTCCACAAAACCACTACTTAATAGTGGAATGCCAATCTCCCTGTCAATAGCACAAGACTATTATGCAGTCTCCACTACTATGACAGCCTCAATGTTGCATGCTTGTCTATGCTATCCTGTCTCTACAACTGATGTACATAACCACAATGATGCAGAGATACGATACTGTGTACTAGCCCTAGTACTAGGGGCATATCCTAATGACATAGACACTGAAAATTATAGAGGTACTTGGCACAAGAGTGACTCTGATTAATGTTTATATAAATGTGTTAGTATAAGTAACCTGAGTAATCAGTAATAATTGAAAGACATAATGCAACTCTCCCTAGTGCGACGTTTAGTCAGTTGGGGGGGGGTTACAACCCCTGAATGGGTTTGCATTGTGAAATTTATGGTATATATATTACATGTATATTACCTTTTCATATAATTTTTATATGCTTATATTTGCAGTAATAGATAATCATAAATATATTGCTTTATATTATTATTTGACTTAGTTTCCTTTTGTTAGGTTAGGATGTAACACATATATTATGTTCTCAAAAGTTCAAGTCTTTATTTTGTCTTACTGTAATTATTGCTTGTGGCTCGTTACTCTGCCGGCTTCTGATGTTGCTGGCAGCAACCGTCCACGGAGCTATCATGTGATAGAGGGGGGGGGGTGATCACGACCTCACCTGAAGTATTCAGTCCTGGGTCTAGACTCAGTTGGGTGGTTGGACCATATTCCAACAAACAGTGCCTTAATCTCCCTATTGGCCCTGTTTGGAAGATCGTCTCTTGTCTCATATTGTCGTAGGCTTCTGAGACTCTGTTTCACAGAACATTTGTATAACTTATGATTTTCGAAGTTTGACTGAGGTTGTGTGTCGCAAGACACTCTAAACAACTCAGGTCCTGAGCTGTAGCTTCTGACCTAACTTGTTCTGTTTCTGTGTATTATCACAGTCGGAGATTTTCCTTATGCTGAACTTAATTCAGTAGTATGGAAGTTTTTTGTGCGACTTTTGTGAAGGATCTGCTGATGTCCCTACTTAGTGTCGTTATATTATCTCCTTGTTCCTGATTGTGTCGCAGTTTGCTTGTTATATTGTTATTGAGCTTAGCATTCCCTTTTTGTTGTTTCAAGCAGACTGTTTCTGACTGCCAGTTGGGTCCAGAAGTTAGTTTATTTTGAGGACTTTTGTCATCACTTTTTTTAAGTCTAGTTGAGTCGTGAGACATAGCGAACTACTAAGAGCACTACACACATACACACAACTTAATTTGTACATATTTGTTAATATCTATTAATGTTAATGTAACCAGACGGTACTTAAGAATTATAAATGTGATATGTGCTCAGCACAATAATACTGTACATGAGAGAAGTGATTATTATTATTTGATTATTATTATTTTTAATTTACTTTGAATAATATACCATCTAGACCTTAATAAATTTATTAAATTTAATTTCTCTTGGTTAGTAGCCTACACAGTTTGTAATCCTGAAGCACTATTGAATCATACTGAAATTCCTAATGATAATTGACAAGGAACTGACTAATTGTTACGAAAACCCAGTTAACAGGCTGGATGCCTAGAAGGCAGTCCCTTCTAGTATTTACTGAGATCTCTAAGCTTTAGAATCGCGTTTTTTGTAACAGGTTGCAGCCACAAGATAGGACTACGCAAGGTTCTTGTGGTTGGCTAACAGGGAGGCGGCCCGAGCAGAGTATGATACCTACAGATTCAGTGCAGTGTTGTTTGGCGCCACTATTTTGCAAAGGGGGGGGGGGGGGGGACATTCCTATTGCAGGCCAAACCAGAAACTACCTCCTTTGCGAATTGTAACAGCCAATAAAAGAATTACTGAATACCCTATTTTACCTAGACAACATGCAAGGTACCACCTCAGATGAGGGGCTGTTGAATGGACATTTACCGAGAGTCTAAGCAGGAATCTTAAAAAGTTAACATGCCCTTGAGAGAATGGATGACAAACAATCCAACATTGTGAGCATGGTGAACGTGGACTGTGCTGGCTACTCAGTACATCTGAGGTAACATCGGTGTTGGGACAGGATTGGGAAATCAAGAAGACAGACTTAGGCTAAAGAGGAAACTTGATGGGAAGGGAAGCTGACCAGAATCCTTTGCTGAGTAAAGTGCAGACTGCCTTCGACCCTTTGGGTTTTGTTGACTGCCCATCACTATTCGAGGGAGATGCTAGTGCAACACAGACCTGGGAGCTGAACCTTAGGTTGGGACAACACACTGTCAGAAAACAGTCCTCCAGGAGTATGATCTGGTAGCAAAGAATTCTAGTCGAATTGCATGAGTTCCACCTTCCCCAGGTCCCCTCGGTGCACCGGGCAAGACTATGACTTGTCATGGTCTTCTGTGATGGCCTCCTCCAGGGGCCTATGGGGCAGCAGCAATACATACTTGATGGCCGGGGACCAGGTCAATCTGGCCACCAGCCATGCGCGGGTGACACCCCTGAAGGATTGCTCGACCAAAACTAGAGCTCACAGGGATGTTGCTGGGAGCAAGACTGGGGATAGTATGTAAAGGAGGTTGTTGAGTAACCTGAGGGTGACACACACCTATGTATGGACAGACTCGGATGTGGCCTTACAGTGGGTCCAGAACGAAGGTCCAAGCTCCCCTATGTCAGGAAATCGGGAAAAAGAGATCTAGGATGCTACAGTCAATGGCGACAATTCTGTATGTACCTACAGATCAAAACCCTAGAGCCGACCTGATAAGCCGAGGGGTGACACACAAAAAGCTGATAAAAGTGAGATTTTGGTTCAAAGGCCCAGACTGGTATACCAGCAAAGGATTGCTGGCCAGAGAAGAAATTCGGGAGACAATCCTGCAGCTTAGTACACTTTGAGGGGGAACCTGGCACGGAATTATTTTACTAACCCAGATGCAACTCCTCTTGGAGGAACCTTATAAGGTGTCACAGATTGGTATTTCGATTTGTGAGGAAGCTGCATGACCAGGTAAGCCATGGTCGATGGTTGTCTCTTGTGGGTCCCAGAGACATTTGGATACGGCAGTACCAAAGGAGAGGTTTCCAGGATCCTGGAGGTAACTGCGGCAGGGCAGCAGGATATGAATATTAAGGTGTTGGGCCCAACAACGACTCAGGGAACAGTAAATAGGTCCACTCATTGGAATTGTTCCTAGATCATATGGGCACCCCGGACATACTGGCACCTCTAGGCCTGGTATACGGTCAATCACCACCCAAAGGGCTGGACGGTTTGAGAATGGCGGCGTACAAGTGAGAATGAACGTGCTGAGACCAAAGGCCCATCAACAGGCTTTTGCCTCTCTAGGTCCATATGTTGGGACACTCAGGACAGGAGAAGTTAGACCACGAGTTGACAGTCCAAGTGCTGGACCGACCCGTCAAAAAGCGCTCAAGTCCAGGGCCCACTTGGAAAAGGGGCCTGCGGGAGGCAGACTTGATTTAGAGACTTAGCACCATCGTTTTGCCGCGAGAGGATGTGGGAAAATTATTGGTCCAAAGTTCCACAGCATATACAGGTACAAGATCCCAACATGGCATGTAAGGAACGGCTGGTGGGGTGGCCCAACCCAACCAAAACACACACACACCCGGGTTGGCGAAGTGGTTGGAAGGTACTTTCTAAATTGATACATTTTTATCCTTCAGGGAAGAAGTAGGTAGGTTTATATGTTAGTAAGAAAAAATATTTAGGATTATTGAGGCAACTGTAGGCCAAGAATAACGTAGACTTAAGACCTTAACATAGATTAGAATATAGGCCATTAATGTAGCCAAAACACTAGTTATGTTAGCCAGGGAGAACTGGCAGCCAAGTTTTGAATTTTGGGCAACGGGTAATGAGACTGCGTGCCTTCTAAGCTAGACACCATCATAGCACAAGTACCATGATCAGTAGGGCGGCACCCCAATGTCTTCACATACTAACCTGGGAAATCTAGTGAGGCACCTCAATGATACCATAGATGTCCTCCTCCATCAGGCTCATACATAAGATGAAAACTTCCCTTTTTTCACAACAGATCCTGTCAGTGTCTGGGGAAAAATTTGAGTGAGTCGTGCTGTGGCTTTGTGCAGCCGACAGTTCATGACCAGTACGTACCACCGGCGTTCCCTTGTCACCTAGAAGCTATGTCCATTTCTTTCTGCATAGTATTCTAGAGAATTCACATCCCATTGGAAATAGGAATTTCAAGTTGCAGGCAGTTCCTAATAACGGTTTGAATATTTCAGAAATAATAAGGCTCCCGGTTGCATGTGGTTCTGAGGGAAGTCCATGGGCTAAAGCTTAGGGAGGTTGAAGACAAAAATAGATTCTCCGGCACCAGTAAGTCAGTCCTTTTTTCGTGCATGCAGGTGAGGTTTCAGTAGTACTATAGCTCATTCTACCTCAAGACATAGTCAATACCAAATTCACTATATTAGACCATAGTGCAATTACTAGTGAGAGACTAGTGCTATTTTTAATTTGTGCTTTTATATTATTAGTTTAAAAACCTATTGTACTTTAGCACTCTAGCTCAAAACATAACTCCACAAAAGTCATTATTAGACCTTAGTGCAATTACAATGAGAGTCTTGTTCTTTTTTTTAATTTGTATTTTAAATTACTAGTTTATACCTATTTTGTACTTTATTTACATTCCGCACAAACAATAGACAACATCAACTTCATTATGTGTAGTAGTGACTATACCCTCATGACCAAAATACTCTAGCTTTTATACTTGTCCAAAACTTCCTCCCACTACAGATATCAGTAGTAGAACTCAACACACAACTCAGGATATAAATAACCATAATTTAAACCTAGAAGATGATTGATCACGTTGCCCCTGATCTAAACCTCCATAATCTGACACCCAATCAAAACCTAATTGGAAAGTAACTGCTTATTACCAGCATCACAAGCCACCACTATCCTAAACAATGCTAAAAGTCTTTTCAGTTCTTAACTACAACATCAGGTCCTTAAGCAACACTATGATGACCTCCTAGCACTCTTTGAATCACTAAAGACCCCTTCTCCGCTTTTTCTTACTGAGACCTGGCTTAAGCAGGACACAATAGATATCTACCCTCTACCAGGATACACAGCAATTCAAAAACTGCAGAACAAACCAAGTTGGGGGTGGTATTGCAATCTATTACTTTTAACCAATTATCTTGTCTTAAAGCACCATTGTTTTAGTGATGAATAGGGGGAAATTTCATTTTTGCTAATTTTACTGTAAAAAACCTTAAGACGCCTTTTAAACAATCGGTGCCATTTTACGGATACCTCACACAAACATCCCAAAATTTTCCCAGTGAGAAATTAAAGTCACTAATAACAAACAGACAAATGAATAAGCACCCCCTTCTCTTAGCTGGAGACTTCAACATCAACCTTGGCTTACTAGATGATAAAGCCTGTAACTGATTTCACCAACAATATGAACAACATATTCTCAAAACCAACAAAAAACAAAACCAACCGGGGCTCCACTGAGACAAGTGAAAACCATAATAGACCACATAGGGAAACCAATTACTAGCCCCCCTTAAATAAAGGGATAATCACAGATAGCACTACAGACCACTACCCTACCTTCCTCCTGACAAACATTAGAAACCACCATTTTGAATAAAAACAAGTCTCATTTAGACTCCATGACGAGGCCTCAGTAAGGAATTCACAGGTGACCTAGAGACTGTTGATTGCCTACAGAATTCTCCAAGGCCAATGGTATTGATGACTGGCCCAGACATTTTTCTTAACAAATTACTTAGACTATACAACAACATTGTCCTATAAAACCAAAACAAGATCCAAAACAAAGGGCTTGGTTGCCCATGGCTAACCAGCACCATTCTGAAATCCTTTGACAAGAACACCAATATGAAAAGCAATATAGACAGGGCTTAATACACAAAGATACTCTTAAACAATAATCAGCTCTCACCAAAGTGATAAAAAAGCCAAAAAAACTATACTACTCAGTAGATTCACAGACACTAGAGGAGATATAAAAAAGACCTAGAAAAACACTCTCTCAGATTCTAGGGACCCACAAACTGAGAAAAACCAATAATATTGTCCTAACTAAACCTAATGAAACCCACTACATCCCACTGACACAGGGTAAAAGATAAACGACTTCTTCTCAAACATGGACCTAATCTCGCCCGTAAAATCCCCATACCAATGCCCATGCCCCGGGGGCTACCTAAATGGAATTTCCCTAATTCCTTCTATCTTGCACAAACTGAGTCCACGGAAGTCATTGAGATCATAAAGTCACTTAAAAATAACTCGGGGAAATCTGTCTCATGTCCCACCATTACTGTACAAGCGAGCGGCCCATGTCCTTTCGCATGCTATTTCATTACTTTTTAACAAGTCAATAGAGACTAGCACCTTCCCCGAAACTACTCAAGATGGCAAGGGTTACACCAATACATAAAGGTGGTGACCCTACAGACTTAAACACTATAGGCCAATATTAACTTACACATTGCTATCCAAAATCTTGGAGAAAACTCGTGCACAGGGGACTGTATTCATTTATAACGGCCCCAAAACCCTACTCAAACCCCTGCCAGTTTGGTTCAGGAAAATAAAAGCACTAATGAATGCAATCATAAAATGCTAGATCTGCTTTACACAGCATTGGAAAATAAGGAATATCCACTAGGAATTTTTATTGACCTAAGAAAAGCTTTTGACACAGTAGACCATGACATCCTACTCCACAAACTTTATCACTACGGTATTTAAAAGGCCCTTTCGCTTGCTTATTTTAAATCTTACATTACTAATAGGTTCAGTACGTCACCATTAAAGACACAGCATCAGCAACACGGTCACTTGATACTGGAGTTCCGCAGGGAAGTGTCCTTGGTCCCCTGCTCTTCCTCATATACATCAATGACCTTCCAAAGTATCCCCAAAACCTGAAACCCCTTTTTCTTTGCTGATGACACGACTTATGTCATCTCTCACCCTAATCTTGCCACCCTCAAAAACCATTGTGAATGAGGACTGATTAAAAATATCGACTTGGATGACAGCCAATAAAATTACGCTTAACACTGACAAAACCTACTATATTATGTTTGGTAGCAGAGCAAAGGGGATGCCCCAAATTAACAATAAGATTGACAACACTCTAATTACCAGAAATAATGCGTGAAAATTCCCAGGCTTTATTCTTGACAACAACCTGAAATTTTAGCACCCATATCTAGCATTTAGCCAAAAACGTATCCAAAACGGTTGGGGTCCTCTCCAAGATACGATACTACGTGCCGCAAAATGCCCCTTTTCACACTATACCACTCACTTTATTTATCCATACCTCACCTATGCTATTTGTGCTTGGGGATCAACTGCAGCAACACACCTAAAGCCAATAATAACCCAACAAAAAGCTGCAGTAAGAATAATCCTAAATCCCATCCCTGGCAAAACACCCCCCCACTCTTCATAGATCTAAACTTACTCCCAGTTCAGTTTCATCCACACTTACTACTGTTGCAATCTACATCTACAGGGCCTTAAACTCTAATATCAACCTTGACTAAAATGCTTTCTTGATAGTTGTTGGGCAGAAAACCCCCAGGCATAACACCAGACACAAACATCTCTACGACATTCCCCGTGTCCGGGCTAAACCTTTACAAAAATTCAATGTATGTCAAAGGCCCTAAAATCTGGAATACCCTACCTGAGAACTCTAGAACTGCAGACACATTCATCACCTTAAAACTACCCTTAGAAAACATCTTATCTCCCTGATACACCCCGTCAACTAACTACACGAATACCACCTGGTGGTTCACACTTACACTCACTCATCATTTGACCATAAACAGAAATATATATCTCAGTCTTAAATAATGAATTCCTGTGATACTCCAATACTGAAACTAGTGTACTGTGCCAAAACAAAAAGCATTCACATTGCTAACTCACAAACTAGTATTTAGTCACTTAGCCATAATACCAACTTACCTCATAATTTGTAATTTTTACAATTAAGAATAAAACTAAGTGTGCCCGAAATGCCTAGCCATGCTAAGCGTTCTAGTGGTACACTCTGTAATCACAATTTTAATACATGTAAACCAAAAAAATAACCAATTTCTGTAAACTCAGCATTGTAACCTTTAGAGAATAAACTCTTGAACATCAGTCATTTATGAAAATCTGTCCTATAAGCCCCTTGTGAGGGTGAGGTACCGACCTCAGAGCCCGGTGGGCAACAGAGCTTTCCAGGGTAGACAAAAATCACATGGAGGCAGGCCCGACAAATTTTCACAAGAAGCATATATTTAATGAACTTTTGACAAAATTTCAATAGGATCAGCCAAAAAACAAGTAAGAAAAAAAATATTTACTGAGTACGGCACTTGGCAGCATAACAGCAAAGTCCTGGCACTGCCACCCCGCTTTGCGGTCACATCCTACTGAATAAACAATCCTAACCCGAAATTCCAATGATCTAAAATATGTAATATACCTTATCTTCATGTCGAAAGAAAACTTTCGTTTTGTAGTTGACATTCACCAAAATATCTGCCTTTTACTCCCCACCCCAAAAATCCCAATGATGATCAGGATGTCACTCTTATGATTCCTGATGATCAGTCTGTCAATCTTATGATGTGTGATCAGACATGTCACTCTTATGATCTGGATGATCGATGTCATGCTTATGAGATATTGATGATCCGATGTCACTCATTGATCTTGATGATCAGGACTGTCACTAATTGATTCTTGATGATTCAGACTGTCACTCTTATGATGCTGATATCAGGATGTCACTTTTATGATCTTGGATCAGACGTCACTCTAATGATTTGATGTTCAGACTGTCACTCTTATGATGCTGATGATCAGACTGTCACTTTTATGATCTTGATCAGGACTGTCACTCTAATGATTATGATGATCAGACTGTCACTCTTATGATTTTGTTGATTAAACTGTCACACTTATTGATCATGTGATCAGACTAGTCACTTTATTGATATGATGATTAAACTGTCACATTATGCTCATGATGATCAGACTGTCACTTTATGTGTTCTTGATCAGAGCTGTCACTTCTTATGTCTTGCTGATCGGACTTTCACTTCTTTATGATATTGACGATTAAACTGTCACACTTATGATCTGATGTCAGACTGTCATTCTTATGATGCTGATGATCAGACTGTCACTCTTATGATCTGCTGATCGGACTTTCACTCTTATGGATACTTGATGATCA
This sequence comes from Cherax quadricarinatus, assembly GCF_026875155.1. NCBI lineage: Eukaryota > Metazoa > Arthropoda > Malacostraca > Decapoda > Parastacidae > Cherax > Cherax quadricarinatus. Next base: position 39,534,319 of record NC_069445.1, on the reverse strand, counting down.
GACTGTCACTCTTATGATCTTGATGATAGTGACTGTCACTCTAATGTATTGATGATTAAACTGTAACACTATGATCAGATGTCTGAATGTCTCACTCTTATGATCTGGATGATCCGACTGTCACTACTTATGATATTGATGATTTAAATGTCACACTTATGATCCTGATGAACTCAGGACTGTCATTCATTAGTGATGCTGATGATCAGACGGTCACTCTTATGATCTGTGATGAACGGACTTTCACTCTTATGATCTTGATGATCAGAATGAACCCTCTTATGTCTTGTGATTCAGACAGTCACTCTTATGATATTGATGATTAAACTGTCTCACTTATGATCATGATGATCAATCGTCAACTTTATGATCCTGATGATACAGGGACTGGTAATTCTTATGATGCTGATGATCAGACTGTCACTCTTATTGATCTTGATGATCAGACTTGTTCACTCTTATTGATCTTGATGATCAGACCGTCTTCTGTATGATCTTGATGAATCAGACTGTCACTCTTATGATATTGATGAATAAACTGTAAACTTATGATCCTATGATGATCGGATGCACTTTATGTCCGGATGATCAGACTGTCACTCGTATGATATTGATATTTAAGAACGGTCACTTCTTATGATCATGATGACAGACTGTCAACTCTATGATCATTGATGATGCAGACTGTCATTTTTTGATCCCTGATGATCAGACTGTCTCATGCTTATGATGCTGATGATCAGACTGTCATTATTATTGATCGTGATGATCATGTACTGTTCATTTTATGATGCTGATGATCAGTCTGTCACTCTTATTGCTGATGATCAGACTGTCACTTTATGTTCTTTCGGGTGGGTTAGTCCACAACAATACCTATGATAGACTGTCACTCTTATGATCATGATGGATCAGTCTGTCACTCTTATGATCTTGTTGATCAGTCTGTCATCTTAAAATGATATTGATGATCAGTCTTGTCTACTCTTATGATCTTGATGATCAGACTGTCACTCTTATGATCCTGTATGTTCAGACTGTCGATTCTTATAGATTCTTGAATGATCAGGGACTTGTCACTCTTATGATCTGATGATCAGGACTGTCATTCTTATGTCTTGATGATCAGGACTGTAATTCTTATGATCTGATGATCTGTACTGTCATTCTTATGATGTGATGATCAGGGACTGTACCCTCCCCCCCCTCTTATGATCTTGATGATCAGACTGTCACTCTTAGTGATGCTTGATGATCAGACTGTCACTCTACTGATCTTGATGATCAGACATGTCACTCTTATGATCTTGATTGATCAGACTGTCACTCTTATGATCCTGATGATACAGACTGTCACTCTTATGTCAGTGATGATCAGACTGTCAACTCTTATGATCCTTGATGATCAGACCTGCACTCTAATGTCGTTATTGATTAGACTCGTCCACTCTTATGATCTGATGCTCAGGATGTCACTCTATGATCTCTTGATGATCAGGACTGTCAGTCTTATGGTCTTGATGATCAGACAGGTACTCTTATGATACTGATGATCAGGACTGCCCAGTCTTATGATCCTGATGATCAGCTGTCACTTTATGATTCTGATGAATCAGACTGTCACTTTTATGATCTTGATGATCAGATGTTCACTCTTATGTCTTGTTGTTCCGAAATGTCACTCTTATGATCTTGATGAGTGTCAGACTGTGCACTCTTATGACTCTTGATGATCTGACTGTCACTTCTTATGATCTTGAGATCAGACTGTCACTCTTATGGGATTCTGGTGATCAGACCTGTCACTTTATTGATTCTTGATGATCCGCTGTCTCACTTTTAATACATACGTTAGTATTTCCTTATTTTCGCTTGTGATTTAAGGTTGTCGAGATAAGAGTTTTTTTATATATATTTTATTGAAGCATTAGGCATTACATATTTATAATAATAAAATATCACATGAACTAGCTATTAGCAGATATAATGACCTCTAACATCTCATCCAATCGCCCCCACGCGCCCACTCCTCTTGTGGGCCCGTCCTCCTCACCCTATTACCCAACCGTACCAAGGAGCGAGCTTATAGCTCACAAGTTGACACGTTAACGATGAGCACGCTGTTAAAAGCAGCCGCAAGAGTATGTACAATTTATATACAAATAACATTGTCAATACACCTCCCAAGATTGAGTAAACTGCGGATTCTACAGGACCGCTTGCACAACCTGTATCATGTTCAATGACAGGTGTTGAACATAACATATAAAACATTGTTTGTTACAAAGAACGCGATATCTAATAAGATAGAGATCTCCAGTGAATACTAGAAAGGACTGGCCTTTTAGTATCCAGGATCCTGTTACTGGGGTTTTTGTACCAAGTAGTCCAGTATCCTGTCCTATATTCATTCGAACTTAGTAAGAATCCAATAGTGCTTTTTTAGGACTACAACTGGTAGGCTACTAACTACAAGAAATTGAAATTTAATGTGTTTATTAATAACCAATAGAATGTTGTCTAGGCGTATAAAATCAAAGTGAACTAAAAGTAATCAAAATAATCACTTCTCTCGTGTACAGTAGATTGTGTGAAGGCACTTATCACATTTTTATTGGGCTGTTTTAAGTACCGTCTGGTACATTTGTTAGCATTTCATAATACTACAAATAATACAAGTAAGTTTGTGTGTATGTGTGTAAAGTGCCTCTAAGTAGGTAGGTCTCAGATCGATAGACTTAACCAAGTGTGACTAAAAATCCTCGCATAAACCAACTTCTTGGCCAACCTGACAGTCCAGAACAGGCTTGCAGTTTGAACAATAAACACGACTGATATAGGCCGAACAGGCAATTTAACAAGCAACAGCGACACAGAATCAGGAACAAGCGAGATAATATAATGACACTAAATAGGGCCATCTGCGATCCTCACAAAAGTCAACAAAACTCCATACTTACTGAATCTAAGTTCAGCATTAGAAATCCCCCGACTCTGGACAGTACACAGATTACGAGTACAAATTAGGTCAGAACTACCACCTCAGGACCTGAGTTTCTCCAAAGTGTCTAGTGACACAAACGCCTCAGTACAACGTTGAAAATCACTTAAAGGTCTAGTGATATGGCATTCTCAGTGAACAGATGTACGCGAGCGTGAGAGACCAACACAAGGCTGTTATATCTCAAGGGGTTTGGTTGACATTTTTTACGTACATAGAAGGTAGCTTTTTCGATATCCGGGCGGTAGTAGCCAGAGGTGGGGTGGGGATTCAATAGCAGGTATATCTAGGGTTATGGAAGTTACAATACAAGTAGTGTTCGGCGATGAAAGGAGGGGACTGACGGGATTTGCAACGCTGTGGAGGGGTTACGTGCAGAGGTAAATGGGGGTAGAGCAATGTGGTGATGTAGGTGGATGGGTGTACTGTAGCTAAAGGAACGGATTAAGCAATATTAATAAAGGAAGGGAAACGTTTCAATTCCTTTAGAATATATGGGCTTCGCCCAAAACTATTTGGAGGATAGGTTACGGGGTTGTTCTGCGAGGGGATGGCGGTGGCAGGCACTTATCCATTAGAGAGATTATGGGCAATTATAGGGTAGCGTGAGGTGCGGATGAGAGGTTCCAAGCAGTGTGGGTACAGGCGGGGTGGAAGAGGTGTTATTAGGGCGGATAGACCTTCATCGTGCGTTATTGGTAGGCAAAAAAACAAAGACGGCAGGCAATGGTCTATAACATGGTTGGATGTGCATGAGTCGATAGGAGGGCACAGGGAGGGGCAGGTCATACAGCATACAGCAGGGAATGGGGGCGTTTGTGTCAAGTGATATGAGAGGTACTGGCAACGAGAAGGGGTAGAGGATGCGGGTTTTGTGTTAGAACAGGTGTGTGGGAGTGTGGTATGTCAGTTGCGTAAAGTGATAGGAAGCTTATGGGTGGGGTAATTAAATTGTGGGGGAAGGAAAATATGGAGGGCTTTAAGTGGAACGCGAAAGGGCAAAGCACCGGGAATATGATGGATCCCGGCAGAGTTTATCAGGCAAGCATTGGGAATTAATGAGGCATTTTTTGGTTAGGTATTAAATTGCTTGAAGGAGAGAGATGAGCTGGGTGAGAAGCAGCGAAAGGGATTGTCGTTGTGTGGTACCAAAGGGTAAGGGGCGCATAGCTTAGGGATTACCGGGCGATACTGTTGTTATGCTTAAGATTTTGGGGAAATCGGGTCCAGTAGTGTCGTGGTGGGTGCGAGTAGTTATCAAAAACTCAGTTTGGTTTGCCAGGGAGGACTATGGTGGGGGGCATGGGTTACTTAGGGATTTTGTGGCGGCGAAAGGGGGGGGCGTGGGGGAGGTTTCGGTTGACTCTCGTTTGGCAAGGGGGCATCACGATATTAGAGTGGATCGGAAAGCATTGAAAGCCATTCCTCAGGGGTCAGGGGTTTGGTAAGAAAGAAATAGTGGGTTGGTGTTGAGGCGTTGTATGGAGGTTGCAATGGCGAGGGTACTGATTAATGTCGTAATGGGTGGGAAGATGTAATGGGTTAGGGACTTAGGCAAAGGGTGTCCTATGTCACAATTATTGTTTGTGTGAGTTTAAGGACCCTTTTATAGATTGGTAGAGCAGGGTTATGTGTCACATAGAGGGACAGGGTGTGAGGTTGCGAGGGTTTGGCCAGTGTTAATTGGGTATGGTGGATGATTACAACTGTTCTGATCAGGGAGGGCGATGTCAATGGAAACATTAGATGGGGTAGTACGACATGTTCGCCAGGGGGCAACTGGTTTGAGGGTACAATTCAGATAAATCCTTGGTTATGGGGTTAGGAGCTTGGGCAGGGAGAGGGTTGATTGGGGGTAGTGCAGTTGTGTGGAAGCAGGGAATTCATAAAAGTTTGTGGTCTTATTTATACAGCGATCTAACTGTGGCACCGCATGGAATAACTCGATTAGGATGGTTAGAAAGGATTTCAGGGACGCTGGGGTGCATTGCGTCCTCTATCATTTGACCCTTGTGCAGAGTGCCATTGTTATTAATATCTTACTGTTATAGCCTCATAAGTATGGCATCGTGGTAGCCGTGTTCCCATTAACTGGGCAGCAATTCAATTCAAATTCAATTCAAAGTTTATTCTCTACTAAGGATTACAATGTGAGTTCTACAGAATTTTGGTTATGGTGTTTTTTACATGCAGTTAAATTGTGGTTTACAGCGTGTACCACAGAACGCTTAGCATGGCTAGCTCATTTCGGGCATACTTAGTTTTATTTAATTGTAAAATAGTTACAAATTATGAGGGTTAGTTGTATTATGGTAAGTTGACTACTAATACTAGTTTGTAGAGTTTAGCAATGGGAATGCTTTTGTTTTGGACAGTACACTTAGTTTCAGTATGGAGCTATCACAGGATGTCATTATTTTAAGATGCGATTAATATTTCTGTTTATGGTTAAATGAGTGAAGTGAGTGGTAAGAGTTGAACCACCAGCGTCGCGTATTCGTGTAGTTAGATGCGGGGCTGTATCGGGAGATTAGAATGTTTTATAATGAGTATTTTGAAGGTGATGAATGTGTCCCTGACAGTTTGAGTTGTGGTTGTGAAGTGTTGAAGAATTCTGTCAAGTCATTGTTCAACCTTTGACGAGATCCTACTTCGAACAGTTCTAGAGGTTCTCAGGTAGGGTATTCCAGATTTTAGGGCCTTTGACATATCATTTGAATTTTTGTAAAGGTTTTAGGTCATTAGACACGGGGAATGTCGTAGAGTAGAGATGTTTGTGTTGGTGTTAATTGCTGTGAGTTCTGACAATAATCAATGATAGCGTTGTGTTTTGGTGCAAGGTTGGAAATTTAGAGTTTAACGGCTGTTGATGTAGATTGCCCAGTAGTAAGTGTGGAAGGATGTACGAATGGGAGTTAAGTTTAGATCTATGAAAGAGTGGGGGGGTGTGTTGCCAGGGATGGATTTAGTGATTTTCTTTACATGCAGTTTTTGTTGGCCGTTATTTATATGGCTTTAGGTAGTGTTGCTGCAGTTGATACCCCAAGCACAAACAGTTTAGGTGAGGTGATGGATAAATTAAAGTGAGGTGGTATAGTGTGAGAAGGGCATTGTGCCAGCACGTAGTTTAGTAGTATGTATCGTTGTGAAGAGGATCCAAACCGTTTTGGGATAGATTTTCCTTTGTTTATATGCTGGATATGGGTGCTGAAATTCCAGGTTGTTGTCAGGTATAAGCCTAGGAATTTTCCCCATTATTTCTGGTAATTATGGAGTGTTGTCGCACACGTTAATGTTTAATTTGTGCCATCCTGCTCTGCTACCAAAACATAATCATAGTAGGTTTATGTCCAGTGTTAAGCGTAAGTTTATTGGCTGTCATCCGGGAGTCGATATTTTAATCAGCTCCCTCATTCTCACCAATGGTCTGTTGAGGGTGGGCAAGATCTAGGGTGAGAGATGACATAAGTGTGTCATCAGCAAAGAGAATGGGTTTCAGGTGTTGGGGGAGTAGTTGTGGCAAGGTCATGTTGAGTATATGAGAGGAGTGCAGGGGAACCAGGACACTTCCCTGCGGAAGACTCCAGGTAATCAAAGTGGGCCGTGTTGCTGATGCTGTGTCTTTAATTTTGAGCGTACTGATACCTATAGATGTAAGATTTGGAAATAAGCAAGGTGCATGGCGCCTCTTATACTCGGTAATGATCAAGTTTGTGGAGTAGGGAGTAGTGGTCTACTGTGTCAAAGCTTTCTTAGTGTCAATAAAATTCTCGTGGATAGTTCTTATTTTCCAACGTCTGTGTATAAAGACTGATCTAGCATTTATTGGATTGCATCATTAGTGCTTTTTTGTTTCTAAATCCAAGATTGGCAAGGGGTTGAGTATGTTTTGAGCGTTATAAATGTAATACAGTCTCCTGTGCACGAGTTTTCAAATATTTTGGATAGCAATGGTGAAGTTAGATATTGGCCTATAGTTGTTTAAGTTCTGTAGGGTCACACTTTATGTATTGGTGTAACCCTTGCCATCATGAGTAGTTCGGGAAGGTGTCTAGTCTCTAGTCAGTGAATGTTAAAAAAGTACAGATAGAAAGGAATTAGGGAATACCCATCTTAGGTAACCCCGGCATGGGCATTGGTATGTGGGATCTTTCTGCGCGAGATTCGATCCTAGTTTGGAGAAGAAGTCGTTTATCTTGTTAGCTGTGTCGTGGGATGTAGTGGTGTATTCATTAGGTTTAGTTGGACAAATATTCTGTTTGGGGTTTTTCTAAAGTTTGTGGGTCCCTAGAATCTGAGGAGGGAGAGTGTTTTAAAGGTCTTTTTTATATCTCCATCTAGTGTCTGGTGAATTGCTACCTGGAGTATAGGAGTATAGTTGTTTGGCTTTCTTTCATTACTTGGGGTGAGAGCTGAATCGAATAGTGTTTAAGAGTATCTTTGTGTAATTAGAAGCCCTGGTCTATTATGCTTTTCATATTGGTGGTTCTTGTCTCAATGATGTTCAGAATGTGCTGGTTAGCCGATGTGGCACACCAGCCGTTTGTTTGTGATCTGTTATGTTTTTGTATAGTGGACGCAATGTCTTGTTGCTTAGTCTAAGGAATTTGTGTAGGAAAAGATGTCTGTCCAGTCATCGCTCCAATACCATGGCCTTGGGGGTGGGGGGTAAAAGTTTGCTGTAGGCCAATCAACAGTCTCTGAGGTAGCTGTGAATTCATTACTGAGGCCTCGTCATGGAGTCTAATGAGACTTTGTTGTATTAAGTGGTGGTTATAATGTTTCGTCGGAGGAAGGTAGGGTAGTGGTCTGTAGTGCTGATCTGTGATGTATCCCTGATTTAAGGGGGGCTAGGTTATATTGGTCATATATGGTCTATTATGGTTGCACTTTGTCTCAGTGCGCCTGGTTGTGTTGTAGTATTGTTTTTGGTATGTGAGTGTGTTGTTCATATTGTTGATGAAATTAGTACAGGCTGTCATCTAGTAAGCCAAGGGTTGATGTTGAAGTCTCAGCTAGAGAGGTGGTGCTTATTCCCATATGTCTGTTTGTTATTGAGACTTTAATTTCTCAACTGATATTTTTGGGATGTTTGTGTGAGGTATCCGCGTTAATAATGGCACCGTAGTTATTGGGTCATAAGGTTTTTTTACAGTTAAATTAGGCAAAAATGGTCATTTCCCTCATATTCTTCACTTAAAGGAAGTTGTTGTGTAGACAAGATAAGCTGGTCTGGTTAGAGTAATAGATTGCAAATACCACCCCCACTTGGTTTGTGTCTGCAGTTGTGAGATTGCTGTGTCTCCTGGCTGAGGCAGATATCTTGTTCCTGTTTATGCCAGGTTCAGTAAGAATATTGTCAGGAGGATTGGGTTTTGTCTTTAGTGATTCAAGGAGTGGCTAGGTGGTCATATAGTGTTTGCTTTGAAGGGACTGATTGTGTGTAGTTAAGTGTGAGTAGAGACACTGTTTAGCATTGTTTAGGATAGTGGTGGCTGTGATGCTGTGTAATAAAGGCAGTTACTTTCCAATAGCTTTGAGATTGGTGTCAGATTATGGAGGTTTAGATCAGGAGTCAACGTGATCAATCATCTTCTAGGTTTAAATGTATGGTTATTTATATCCTGAGTTGTGTGTTTGTATTGAGTTTGTTACTGAATATCTGTAGTGGGTGTGTAGGAAGTTTGGAGCAAGTGTATTAGCTAGAGGAATTTTGAGTCATGTAGGGTATAGTCACCTGACTACACAAAATGAAGTTGGATGTTGATCTATGTGTGTGCTGGAATGAACTCTAAGTACAACTAGGTATATAAACTAGGTAATATAAAATACAATTTAAAAATAGAAAACAAGGCTATCACTTGTAATGCACTAAGGTCTAATAATGACTGTTGTGGTGTTTCTAGTGTTTTAAGCTTGAATGGAGGCTAAAGTACAATAGAGGTTTAATTAATATATAAAAATACAATTAAAAAAATAGCACTAGTCTTCACTAGTAATTGCAACTATGGTCTAATATAGTGAATTTGGTATTGACTATGTATTGGAGTTAGAATGTGCTATGGTACAAAGACTGAATGTAATCTAATTATATAAAAATACAAGAATATTAAAAAATAGACAGGTCTCTCACTAGTAATTGGCACTATGGTCTATTATAGTGAATTTGGTATTGACTATGTATTGAGCTAGAAAGAGCTATTAGTACAACTACGTTTAGTCGTAATAATATAAAAATACAAATTACATATAGCACCAGTCTCAACTGGTAATTGCACTATGTTAGTATAGGGAATTTGGTTATTTATTGACTATGTATTTGAGCTAGAGAGTGAGCTATAGTAAAAAACTGTGGATTTCTAATATTATAATAAACGGAAAAAGCATGGCTCTCATTGTAATTGCATAAGGTCATATATAAGTTTTTACAATAGAATTAGAGTATAATTAAATTTAAATTGAATGGATAAAAATACAACAAATTAAGGGGTGGCAAAATAATAATAAAAAAAAGAAAAAAAAATGATTTAAAAATAAAAATGCAAAATGGACTTGGTTTATTAATATGCTAGTAAGATGGTAGACAGGAAATTATAAAAGTTGTGTTGAATATACTATGTTTTAAAAAAGTATGTATGTAAAGATGGTTCAATAGAGAAGAAGGTTTACATTAAGTTTGATTCATATCGTTTTTAAAGTAAAAATTGGGCAAGGCAATAATAGGGATTTAGAAAAAACGTATGGGCAATGAGTTATGTTTGTTTTAAATGTGAGGTTGAATTATTGAAGGCAAGATTAATGGTTAGATATATAAATAAAATAAAATGGACAGTGAATGTGATAGGGTTGTTATAAAAAGAAGATAGATTCAATGTAGATATAATAACGAACTACTTAGGAAGGTTTTTAAATTCTTGTGGGTTCGGGCTGTGATTTGCGATTAAAGGGACGTGGTAATGTTACTGTAAGTAAGGGAGGCTGGGTTTGGGGTTGCTAGCGACTTAAAGGTCGGAGGGGTCAAAATGGTCTCTTAAAAGGGAGGTGATGAGGGAGGGAAAGTGTGTGGGGGGGGGTTTGGCCAGGATCCATAACAGATTGCAAACGGTTGTATTACAGGATGGGGGGTAGCTGAGTGTGAAATGTTTTGAGGGCTCTGGCGTGCGGATCGAGAGACAGCAAAAGAGGTCAAAATAGGTAGGTTGTGTAGATTGTTAGCTGGAGGGTATTTTGGTAGCGCCTGTAGAGGGAATTTTCTCCATGTATGCTATGGGGAAGTATATGGAATTGGTTGAGTAGGAGGAGGACTGCAACCTTGTGTTCGGGATGTAATGTATCGTTTTCTGCACGGCATTTTACCGTCGGTTGTGGTTCCTACGGATAGAACGCGTCGTTGAAGGGGGAGGGGTCGGGGGGGGGGGTGGATGCGGGGATGCTGTGGAGGGAGGAGTCGGTTTTCATTGTAACATAGTTTTGTGACGGAGCTGAGGAGTGTCAAGGGGTGGCTTAAATAGGGTGATATATAGGTAATTGGAGGTCAAAGCGAAATTTCTGGATATGAGGCAGCATTAAGTCTAGAGTGGGGGGGTTGAGGAGGAAAGTGTAATGAGAGCTGTGGGATATATTATGGCAGATTATATATTATATATATATAACAGGTGTGGGGGTTGCGGGGGAAACAGTGTTAGGAGGTGAAGAGGAGGGTGGTTAGCAGTAAGAACTCGTCTAATAAAATACGGTATGTAGAAATAAAGAAATTTATGGGAGGAGAGTGGTGGAGAGGGATTTTTTCAGAAGGATATAGGCAACTGTTCGTTTACAGGTTTTATTAGACTTGTAATATACGAGGGAAGGGGGGTACGAATGGAAAGGATTGGCTGGGCAGGAAAGTCAATGGGTGAAAACAGAGGTCGCCCTCCTGCTAATGGAAGACAAATGGTTTGCGTGTGTGTTGGTATGAGTGATGCATGGAGTGAATATGTGAGGAATCAAGGGTTGCTTGCACCTGTGGAGCTGGCCAGTATTCTTATTTAGTATGGAGCTTACTCCGTAGACTTCTGACTGTAATCCCTTAGTAGTTAAGTCGTTTATTATTTTGTTGTTATCTGTGTACACAGTAGTTGTTATGTACAGAATGATTAGTGTGTAGACTAAGTGTTGTGTATGTGATGTTTGTAGTTTATTATGGTATTCGCAAACACATGTCGTGTTGTATGTTCCCTCTATCGTTACTTTGTGTCAATTGTCCATTTCAATGGACTTTGTATAGCAGTTTTACGCATCGGTATTGTCTTTGGCCATGTGAGTTTTTTTTAGTTGTCTGTTGATGTTATAGTTTTTGTATGTTAAGATGTCCTTATATGGCTGTGCTCAGCACCCGTGGAATATTGGTTTTTTTTTTCATGGAGCTATGTATACTTGACATAAGTTCTTGGCTGTGATGGTATACAGATATATTCTAGACAGTACTTATGACGCATTCCTTTTGACGTCTGAGATTTTTTGTATACGGAGTTGTTATATGTATACTGGTAATGATGTCGGTTTTGAGATCTAAGCTGTTGATGCTTTGTAATGTGTATTTGGGTTTTTGGTGATGTGCGGTATATGTAAAGCTGTAAATGTTTGGGAATTAAGCGATGTAGAGATGTTCCTTGTAGGATTATGATGTTTAGGTCTTTGGGTTTATTGATAATGAGGAAGGCTGGAAGTAATTAATTTGCATTATTTTACTCGCTGTATTTATTCTTTTCAATTGTAATTAGCTTTGTATTGTCTGTTTATTATGTTAAGAAATTTATATGTAAGGTTAGAGTCTTGTGATAGTGCACTTGAATTGTTTATATATGTCAGTTCATGACCCTGCGTACTGTGTTTATTTGTAGCTATGTTCTTGCCGTAAGTTATTGTTGTAATGTTATACGTGTTATCTTACGAGTCACATAGGAGAATCCATTTGTGTAGTTTATTTGTGTTGGGTTTCTTATGTCAATGGCCGAAACTTCAGGATTGAGATCATACTGTTCCTTTTATTTGTTTATTTTTATGTAAACTGTTATTGGTTTTAAATAAAATTATAGAAAAAACAAAAAAGACTACTCTTGCTCTTTCTAGACTGTACTTTTACCTGCCTCTTTATACGGACTCCTCAGCACTGTGCCTACTTACACATCCTGTGTTTCTGCTTACTGACTCATGCCTCTGCTACTGATCATGCCTTCTGCTACTGATCATGCCTCTGTGTTCTGACTCAGCCTCTGCTACTGACTCATGCCTCTGCACTTGACTCCTTCCCTCTCCTATTGTGACTCCGTCTTGCTCCTCTTTACTTGACCTCATTACTGCCTATCTTACTGAGTCCTCCTGCCTCTCCTACTGAGCTTTGCTCTTCTTCTATAGCTCGCCTCCAGAATGCTATGATACCAAGGGTAAATTTATTGTACTAGAATGAGAAAATAAAGAAAGAAAAATAAAAAAATCGCAGGAAATGAATTCTAAAAAATCACTTCACATTCATATTTACAATGTTTACCTGGTGAGTCTCATACAATGAAATGTTTGTAAATTACTATATTTTGTTGTAGAAGTAACGATAGAGAAATGAGCGGAATTTGTATGAATTTATGTCAACCACAAAATTGTTTGCCAGATTCTTGTAACAAACTAATTTCTGTAATGCACATAACTTGTGGAAACTTATTCGGTCCTAAAAAAGATTCCACATGGTAGACACGTCGTACAGAACTTCTCCAAAATGTCATGGAAGGAACGGGCTGGTTGGGTGGCCTATACATCCACACCCAAAACAACAGGCAGACACAGAGCACCCGGGGTTGGATGAAGGTGGGGTTGGAAGGGTGGCATTTTAAATTGATAGAGTTTTACCCTTCAAAGAAGAAGGTAGGTAGGTTTAGACTGTTAATGAACTAATATTGGGTCTATTGAGGCAACTGTAGATAATGATAATAATGTAGACCTAAGACCCAAACGTAGGCAGTCAATCATGCGCCCGGTTATGTAAGTGCAGACCCAAGGTTTATGTTAGCAGGGACGAAATGGATAGCCCAAGTTTGAATGCTGGGGCATGGGGGTGGTTGAGACCACAGTTCATCGCTTCTAAAGATCAGACGACCACATCAGAAAAACAAGTGCCTATGAACAGCCACAGGGGCGGGTGCCCCAGTGTTTTACATACTAGACCTAGGGGAAATTATGGGGGAGGCACCTCAAGTACAGTAGATGACTTTCCTCATCAGTATTCTGGCCAGTTTATGGGGGGAATTTGCGAGTTGAATGTGGGTCTTTGTGCAGCTGGACGGGCAATGATAGGCATGTCGATGGCGTCTCCTCGTTAAGCTTAGACGCTAATGTCCTTCCTGCATAGTTGTACTAGGGGATAGACTCACCCCTTGGAATAAGAATTTCTGAGGTGCAGGCCAGGGTCACTAAATACGATGCATATTGCAGGAAAGGAATAAGGCTCCCGTTGGGACGTGGTTGCTGGGGAAGTTCCCGAGGGGATAGGCTAAAGACTTAGGGGGTGAAAACCGGGATATAATCTCAAACACAAGTAAGTTAGTCCTTCTATTCGTGTATGCAGGTGATTTTCCTTGCAAATCAGTCATTTATGGAAATCTGTTCTGTAAGCCACTTGTGAGGCTGACGGTAAAACAGCCTAAAGGGCTCGGTGTCAAGCAGAGCTTGCCAGGGTAAACAACTCCACGTGGAGCAGTCCAGAAAATAGTTCACAAAAACTCATTTTCCATAACTTTTTACGATTTATTTAATAATTCGTGTGAGCCGGCGAACTGTTACCTGTCCTAGGGATGTCTTGATGCTTGTGGTGAGCTCTTTATTCAAGGAATTAGAGATTATCATAATCGTTCAGATCTTACCTGATCTGACTTCGATGGGCCAGAGCCCTTTCTCCCAATATAATAAAAACTATTTTTAGCGCGACGCTAGTTTCAAACGAAACATTTTGTAATCTTCACCCTTATTATAATAGTGTTTTTTTTTACAGTGGCTCATCACTTCTACCCAGACTGTTGTTGCTACTCAGTGGTTTACTTTACCCAGACTGTTGTTGCACTCATGTGGTTTAACACTTTACCCAGATGTTGTTGCACTATTGGCTCATCGTTTTTACCAGACTGTTCTTGAACGCCAGTGGTTTAACACTTTACTAGACTGTTGTTTGCAATCAGTGGTTTAACACTTTACTTAGGACTGTTGTTGCAACTCCAGTGGTTCATCACTTTACCCAGACTGTTGTTGCACTCAATGGTCATCGCTTTACCAGACTGTTGTTGCAGGCATTGGCTTAACACTTTACCCAGCTTACTTGCACTCACTGGTTTAACTCTTTACGAGACTGTTTGTTGCACTCAGAGTGGCTCATCACTTTACCGGACACTGTTATTGCATCAGTAGCTTAACACTTTACAGACGGACTCTTCGTTGCACTCAAGTTTTAACGCACTTTTCCTGAGTATGTAGTGCTATCAGTCAGTAGTTTTTAAACCTTACGATCCTGATGATCAAGACTGTCACTCCTGTCTATTGATGATCGGGACTGTTCCCATCTTGTATGTTACTGATGTTCAAGACTGGTCCACTACTTAGACTACTGATGATCAGGGACCTGTCACTCCTTTATTAGCTGATGATCAGACTGTCGATGTCTTATGATCTTGATGATCAGACTGTCACACCTTATTACTGCTGTGTTCTGGACTGTCACTCTTATTATGCTGATGATCGACTGTTCACTCCTGTCATCTGATGCATCAGACTGTCCGCTCTTATGATACGTGATGATCAGACTGTCACTCTTATGATACTGATGATCAGATGTCACTCTTATGATCTTTTGATCAGACTCGTCACTCTTATGATGCTGATGTAAGACTTCAGTCTTTATGATCTTGATGCTCAGACTGCCATTCTTATGGATCTTGATGATCAGACGGTCACTTCTTATGATCGTTGATCTACTGTAGTCTTATGATCTTTGATGATCAGACTGCCCCACTCTTTATGATCTTGATGATCAGAGACTGTCACTCTTATGATTCTTGATAAGACTGTCACTCTTTTGATCTTGTAATACTGTAATTTCTTATGGATCTTGATGAATCAGACTGTACTCTTATGATCTTGATGATCAGACTGTCACTCTTATGATTTTGATGATCTGACTGTCACTCTTATGATCTTAATGATCAGACTGTCACTCTTATTGATCTTGATGATCAGGACTGTCACTTTATGATCTTGATGCTCAGACTGTCCAACTCTTATGATGCTTGATGATCAGCTGTCACTCTATTGATGTCTTGAGATCAGGAACTGCCTCCCCGTCACTTCTTATGATCTGAGGATCAGACTGTCACTCTTTTGTGTCGCTTGGGATGATGCAGACTGTCACTCTAGTTGATCTGTTGAACACGTTGGTCACGATATTGGATCTTGAATGATCAGACTGTTCACTCTTATGATGGGCTGACTGAGTCAGGACTGACACTCTTATGATCTTGTGATCCAAGACTGTCACTGTATGATCTTGATGATCAGCTGTCTACTCTTATGATCATTGGCATGATCAGACTGTCATCTTATGATCTTGATGGATCAGACTGTCATCTTATGATATGGATGATCAGAATGTCACTCTTATGATTTGGTATGATTAGAAACAGTCAACACTTATGGATCATGATGATCAGGATGTCACTCTTATGATTCCTGATGATCAGTCTGTCAATCTTATGATGTGTGATCAGACATGTCACTCTTATGATCTGGATGATCGATGTCATGCTTATGAGATATTGATGATCCGATGTCACTCATTGATCTTGATGATCAGGACTGTCACTAATTGATTCTTGATGATTCAGACTGTCACTCTTATGATGCTGATATCAGGATGTCACTTTTATGATCTTGGATCAGACGTCACTCTAATGATTTGATGTTCAGACTGTCACTCTTATGATGCTGATGATCAGACTGTCACTTTTATGATCTTGATCAGGACTGTCACTCTAATGATTATGATGATCAGACTGTCACTCTTATGATTTTGTTGATTAAACTGTCACACTTATTGATCATGTGATCAGACTAGTCACTTTATTGATATGATGATTAAACTGTCACATTATGCTCATGATGATCAGACTGTCACTTTATGTGTTCTTGATCAGAGCTGTCACTTCTTATGTCTTGCTGATCGGACTTTCACTTCTTTATGATATTGACGATTAAACTGTCACACTTATGATCTGATGTCAGACTGTCATTCTTATGATGCTGATGATCAGACTGTCACT
This sequence comes from Cherax quadricarinatus, assembly GCF_026875155.1. Lineage (NCBI taxonomy): Eukaryota > Metazoa > Arthropoda > Malacostraca > Decapoda > Parastacidae > Cherax > Cherax quadricarinatus. The sequence goes on along the minus strand of NC_069445.1, from coordinate 39,517,984 downwards.
CTTATGATCTGCTGATCGGACTTTCACTCTTATGGATACTTGATGATCAGACTGTCACTCTTATGATCTTGATGATAGTGACTGTCACTCTAATGTATTGATGATTAAACTGTAACACTATGATCAGATGTCTGAATGTCTCACTCTTATGATCTGGATGATCCGACTGTCACTACTTATGATATTGATGATTTAAATGTCACACTTATGATCCTGATGAACTCAGGACTGTCATTCATTAGTGATGCTGATGATCAGACGGTCACTCTTATGATCTGTGATGAACGGACTTTCACTCTTATGATCTTGATGATCAGAATGAACCCTCTTATGTCTTGTGATTCAGACAGTCACTCTTATGATATTGATGATTAAACTGTCTCACTTATGATCATGATGATCAATCGTCAACTTTATGATCCTGATGATACAGGGACTGGTAATTCTTATGATGCTGATGATCAGACTGTCACTCTTATTGATCTTGATGATCAGACTTGTTCACTCTTATTGATCTTGATGATCAGACCGTCTTCTGTATGATCTTGATGAATCAGACTGTCACTCTTATGATATTGATGAATAAACTGTAAACTTATGATCCTATGATGATCGGATGCACTTTATGTCCGGATGATCAGACTGTCACTCGTATGATATTGATATTTAAGAACGGTCACTTCTTATGATCATGATGACAGACTGTCAACTCTATGATCATTGATGATGCAGACTGTCATTTTTTGATCCCTGATGATCAGACTGTCTCATGCTTATGATGCTGATGATCAGACTGTCATTATTATTGATCGTGATGATCATGTACTGTTCATTTTATGATGCTGATGATCAGTCTGTCACTCTTATTGCTGATGATCAGACTGTCACTTTATGTTCTTTCGGGTGGGTTAGTCCACAACAATACCTATGATAGACTGTCACTCTTATGATCATGATGGATCAGTCTGTCACTCTTATGATCTTGTTGATCAGTCTGTCATCTTAAAATGATATTGATGATCAGTCTTGTCTACTCTTATGATCTTGATGATCAGACTGTCACTCTTATGATCCTGTATGTTCAGACTGTCGATTCTTATAGATTCTTGAATGATCAGGGACTTGTCACTCTTATGATCTGATGATCAGGACTGTCATTCTTATGTCTTGATGATCAGGACTGTAATTCTTATGATCTGATGATCTGTACTGTCATTCTTATGATGTGATGATCAGGGACTGTACCCTCCCCCCCCTCTTATGATCTTGATGATCAGACTGTCACTCTTAGTGATGCTTGATGATCAGACTGTCACTCTACTGATCTTGATGATCAGACATGTCACTCTTATGATCTTGATTGATCAGACTGTCACTCTTATGATCCTGATGATACAGACTGTCACTCTTATGTCAGTGATGATCAGACTGTCAACTCTTATGATCCTTGATGATCAGACCTGCACTCTAATGTCGTTATTGATTAGACTCGTCCACTCTTATGATCTGATGCTCAGGATGTCACTCTATGATCTCTTGATGATCAGGACTGTCAGTCTTATGGTCTTGATGATCAGACAGGTACTCTTATGATACTGATGATCAGGACTGCCCAGTCTTATGATCCTGATGATCAGCTGTCACTTTATGATTCTGATGAATCAGACTGTCACTTTTATGATCTTGATGATCAGATGTTCACTCTTATGTCTTGTTGTTCCGAAATGTCACTCTTATGATCTTGATGAGTGTCAGACTGTGCACTCTTATGACTCTTGATGATCTGACTGTCACTTCTTATGATCTTGAGATCAGACTGTCACTCTTATGGGATTCTGGTGATCAGACCTGTCACTTTATTGATTCTTGATGATCCGCTGTCTCACTTTTAATACATACGTTAGTATTTCCTTATTTTCGCTTGTGATTTAAGGTTGTCGAGATAAGAGTTTTTTTATATATATTTTATTGAAGCATTAGGCATTACATATTTATAATAATAAAATATCACATGAACTAGCTATTAGCAGATATAATGACCTCTAACATCTCATCCAATCGCCCCCACGCGCCCACTCCTCTTGTGGGCCCGTCCTCCTCACCCTATTACCCAACCGTACCAAGGAGCGAGCTTATAGCTCACAAGTTGACACGTTAACGATGAGCACGCTGTTAAAAGCAGCCGCAAGAGTATGTACAATTTATATACAAATAACATTGTCAATACACCTCCCAAGATTGAGTAAACTGCGGATTCTACAGGACCGCTTGCACAACCTGTATCATGTTCAATGACAGGTGTTGACCATAACTATACAAACATTTTGTTACAAAGAACGCGATATCTAATAATGATAGAGATCTCCAGTGAATACTAGAAAGGACTGCCCTTCTAGTATCCAGCCTGTTACTGGGTTTTTGTAACAAGTAGTCAGTATCCTGGTCCAATTATTCATTAGAACTTAGTAAGAATCAATAGTGCTTTAGGATTACAACTGGTAGGCTACTAACTAAAGAAATTGAAATTTAATGAGTTTATTAATAACAATAAAGTTGTCTAGGCGTATAAAATCAAAGTGAACTAAAGTAATCAAAATAATCACTTCTCTCGTGTACAGTAGTATTGTGCTGAAGGCACATATCACATTTTTATGGCTTTTAAGTACCGTCTGGTACATTGTTAGCATTTAATAACATAATACAAATACATACAAGTAAGTTTGTGTGTATGTGTGTAAGTGCTCTAAGTACGGTAGGTCTCAAGACTCGACTAGACTTAACCAGTGACTGACTAAAAATCCTCGCATAAACCAACTTCTTGGCCAACCTGACAGTCAGAACAGCTTGCTTGAACAATAAAACGACTGATAAGCCGAACAGCAATATAACAAGCAACAGCGACACAGAATCAGGAACAAGGAGATAATATAATGACACTAAATAGGGACCATCTGCAGATCCTCCACAAAAGTCACAAAACTCCCATACTACTGAATCTAAGTTCAGCATTAGAAAATCCCCGACTCTGACAGTACACAGATACGAGTACAAATTAGGTCAGAAGCTACACCTCAGGACCTGAGTTTCTCAAAGTGTCTATGTGACACAACCTCAGTACAACGTTGAAAATCACTAAGTCTAGGATATGTTCTGTGAACAGAGTTACACAGAACCAACAACAAGAAAACGACAGAGACGATCTTCCAACAAGGACCAGCAAGGGAGAGCTATTTATAACGGGATTATTTGATAGTATGGTAGCGGGGAGTAAATGATACAAGACGTCTTCAGAGGCTTCTTACTTTATTGTTAAGTCGTGGTGGGTTCACAGGCTTGTGTTGTGCCCATGGCCCGGGAAGGGCCATCCCATGAGAGAGAGAGCTAGTAGGCCTTCTGTTTTGCTGCTAGGCCGCTGTGTGAGTGAGAGCATGGCAAGGGCCGGCAGGCTGGCATGCCCACCGAGAGGCCTGGCTACAGAGGGCAGCATCTTAGTACTGCAAAATGTGAACTAAGCTGGCAGACAGCATAGGCTGTCTGTGCAGACAGTACAGGCTGTCTACATACGCTCGGCCACCTACCGCGCATCGTCCTGACGCGACGATACTGGTGGTAAAAGGAACTCGGTCTCTCTCTCGTAGGAACAGGGTACAGAACACAAAATAAAAACATATATACATATGAACATGGAAAAAAAAAATTCCTACAGGGAGAGAAGAAAAAAACATGTGGGGTGTGCTAAACATCGTGGTCATAGGCAGTGATCATCGAAGGGCATCACTGCATGCCTTCCTGCATCTGGATAGATACTGCAACACAGGAGACATCGCTGCAGCTGAGCTGTGACGTAACAGGGTACGGTCTCCTCTGGAACGGTGAAGCAGACATCATAGGAGTCGCTGCAGGTTTCACTCAACCTGGTGCACTGACATGCTGGTGCCCTCGAGTGAGGCGTCGACAAAACTCGGCAACTGGGCAGGACTTCTGGCAAGTGACTCAGGAGGACACTTCTCGACTGGTACTGTCGCTGGGCTGTCACTGCTGGCAAGCGTGGAGCGAGTTGTGGAGCGAGTCGTGGCAGAGACGACTGGGCGAAACACCTGAGAGTTGTAGCATCATACACCAGACTGCAGTGAGTGAGCTAGCAGTCAAAGTGACATCGTCTTTGTGCAGGCTGCTCATTGAAGCTTGTGACACGAGGGTGACACAGCGCCTGCCGACAGGGCTGACTGCGGCTTGACGAGTATCATTCTCTCGGCAGTTGGAGTTATAGCAGAGGTTAGTCTAAGCATCCCCAGACTTGTTTCTCTACATATAACTGCACTCTGACGGTCTGGAGGTGAAGTGAAACAAATCTCGATGGGAATCGTAGCAGGTACGATTCTGCAGAACATCACGAGCGACGAGCATAAAAGCTTTCTGTAACAAGAGGGCTCGGTCACTCGGGGCTGTCTTGACATCAGCTGTCAAACACATTGGTCACATCGGGTGACTTAGCACAGAGGTGCTACTCAGGTCTGGCTCAGACCTCACAGGACACATGGAAACTTTAAACACACCACGGTACATACGGTACACTAACATGTGAGAACACTGACTGAGAGGAATTAATTAACACACGACATATATTTTCTCTCAATCTTCTCGACAATACTAAAATAATTACTGAACACTCGATGGTGACATCATGTGATGTCAGGCGTGATGACATCAGCAGCACTGTGACGTCAGCAGACATCTCGAGGTGACGTCAGGCAGACATCGTGACGTCATTAAGTCAGGCAGCAGCATCGGTGACATCAATGTGATGCGGGCAGCAGACCACTGAATGTGGCCTGGGGCATCTGGCTCGGTAACTGATGTGGTTTGTAGATCCACGTGACATTGCCCACACCCACGTGGCGTCGTGATCTACATGGCAAGCTGATCCACGAAGCTTCGAGTGGCCTCGGGCACTCGGATACACAGCTCTGGCAATGAATTCACACGGAAAACAGCAGAAAACACAGCAGAGGGAGTGGGCAGTGGTGAGTGGCGTATGGTAGGCTGGTGAGGTGTGAGAGTACAGCAGGGCAAGGCAAGGCACGGCCTCTTCCTCCTCCCACAAACATGTGGAGAACTCACACTGTACGCAGAAATCGCCACAAAACTCACCTCTGGCTTGCTGAAACAGCTTTGCTGAGCTGAACAACAACAGCAACATACAAGTGACGCTGAACACATGACTTGAGAAACAGCGTGGGACACTGTAGTGTGGGGTCACTTACAATTCTCGAAGAAATTCGGCAAATTTCGGCCTGGATCCTGCTTGTACCTGTGTCTGGATGCTCAAATGTGCAGACACGACATCAGGATAACTCGTTGAGAGATGGATGCTTGTTGTGTAGGGGGATGAAATGAACAACTTCATTCCTTCCTTCCTCTCTCTGGGCAAACACACTGCTGTGACCACCGCTGCCACCATTTATAACGGGATTATTTGGTAGTATGGTAGCGGGGAGTAAATGATACGTCTTCGGAGGCTTCTTACTTTATTGTTAAGTCGTGGTGGGTACACAGGCTTGTGTTGTACCCATGGCCTGGGCAGGGCCATCCCACGAGAGAGAGCTATTAGGCCTTCTGTCTTGCTGCTAGGCCGCTGTGTGAGTGAGAGCATGGCAAGGGCCGGCAGGCTGGCGTGCCCACTGAGAGGCCTGGCTACAGAGGGCAGCATCTTAGTGCCACGAAATATGAACTAGGCTGGCAGACAGCATAGGCTGTCTGTGCAGACAGTACAGGCTGTCTACAGTCAGCTACTTAACACTCATGAACTATGAGCACTGAATAATATATAAATGTTACATCCTACCTAATAATTTAACTAAATCAAATAATAATGTAAAGAAATATATTTACGATTTAGCTAATATCGCAAATATAGGCAATATATAATTATATACATTGTGACCCATTCAGGGGTCGCAACACATTACACAATATTATATACATAGCACACATGAATAAGTTATAACAGGTGACAACACCTATTAAGCCTAAATCTCCCCAACACAAAAGGGGTAGGGGAACGAACCTGTCCCTGGTTACACCAGGGACAGTTGCGTGCGGTTGTGCTCCATCAAAAACTGTGTCTTGATAGTAGCAGAGGGAACAGAATGTGGGAAATAAGCATGTGCAACCATAAAGTGGATATACTCCTTTGAACAAACAAAAAAGGAATATCAGTGAACACTAAATAAGAAAATATGGATTATAGTGTCACATGGCGAGTGCCGGTGGAGGAACGGTTACTGTGGGAACTAGACCTGACCAGCACTAGTGAATTATTGCCAGATGTCGACACAAGTGGAAATAAACAAATATTGATCTATCTATAAGTAATATAGTGAGTGACAAGGATATATATGTGCAGTGACATAGTGAACTAAATTGTAGATAAGAGTAATCTTAATTATCCCCAGTGTAGCGTACAATATATAGTGTAGATATGGGAATATCTTACAAGCGACTGGCACTAGCGAACTATTGCCAGAGGTCCAGTGAAGTGTTAATAACGGATGAGTAATTACTATAGTCATAAGAGATAAAACGAGTGGTGGTAGCATTGAGGTGCAGGGAATCACAGCATACATAAATTGATCATACAATCGATACCTCTATTAAACAGGAAATAAACTTTTCCATAGAAGTGTAGGGGAAAGTTAGCATAGGCCTAGCTGCTGTGTAAATAATAAAACAAAGATCCCAGTATAGCGCAGTGAAAAGTGTATTTCGAAAGAATGCAGTGTATATCCTTGAGATAAACAGAGTACAGCACTACATAAAAGGAAATTAAATAATAATAATAATAATAATAATAATAATAATAATAATAGTGAAGTGTGGCAGTGTGGGTAAGTCCTGCCCTCACACCCACCCTAAACCCACCACCCACATACTGTAAACTTGGTTCGTATTAATACATCTTGCATATTACTGGCACCAGCAAGAGAAAGGTAAAGTGGAAATCAGCTTTCTTCCGTGGCATGCAGAGTGTAGTAGGATACAGACAGGATGTCAGCACAGCATATCTGTGGGACATGTAAAAAAATCCTTGGAAGGAAATCCAGAATCACATGCAATCTATGCTTTTCCAAACACCATATTTCTTGTACTAGACTAAATACAGCCTCAAAAAATGACCTCGAACTAGCAAGGTGTTTCTGGTTGTGCAATAAAGATGTAGAACTTTGGGCAGGGATCAGAAAGGTACTAAGGAGAGTAATAAATGATAAAAATAATCAAGAAAACAAAGATGACCTTTTGGATAGTCTACCAAAAATATAAAAAGCATGAGAGCAAGAGATAGTGTATCAAAAAATGCAGAATGCCCATACCACAACAGATAACTCGAAACTATCTAGTCACCCACATAGTGCTAAACCAGACCCATTCCCCAGTCATAGCACTAATACCCACAGTGCTGACTCAGACCCAGCCCCCCGCCCTAGTGCTGACTCAGACCCAGCCCCCAGCCTTACGCCAGCCCAGACTTACTAGGGACCCAAACAAAAACCACCACTAAAACCATAAATATACAACCATCATTGCACAAGACCGTGGCCCACATTACAGATGTTGGAGAGGAGTCCCCTCCTTCCTCTACTGAGGAAAGTAGATAGAATCTAGGACAGGGTGGCCCTGGCTTGGATACTGAGGATTATAGTGCAGTCCCAGAACCTGCAGAAATTGACAACACACCTCCCAAAAAATTCTCAACCAAAGGTGAATTTGTGCAAATATTATGCTTGGGGCATCTGTAAGCATGGAATATCAGGAAAAAAAATGGGACATGCAACTTTGAGCATCCCCAAAAATGTAGCGACCGCCTATCTAAAGGAGTGTGTCGTTCTTCTTCCTGTACTTTCACCCAAAAATGTGTCACTCCTCTGTCCTCCAGAAGCAGTGTTACAACATCGACTGCCCTGCATACCAAGACAAACAATAGTAGCTACGACAACCCAACTCCAGGTGATTTTCTAGTGGCAGGAAACGAAAAAAGAAAATGGAAGGAAATAAAAATAGTCCACCACCTTGGAGCCTTGTTGGACTGGAGGCGCAGCCAGTGGCCACCCATGGCCCTCCAGAATTACAACTACTGATGCCAATAACAAAATCTCCCCAACAATCACAGAATACAACCTCGTTCATATTTGCTAATATACAGGGCCTTAAGCCATCCACCAACAACAAAATACATTTTATCAGTGGACTTCTAGAGGAGTCTAATGCAATGTTTGCAGCCTTCACAGAGACTCACACAAAAGATCACTTTGACTTTGAAATATGGATAAGTGGTTACAACCTTTTTAGATGCGACAGAATGAACAGGCAACAAGGGGGCATTGGCCTGTATGTCAAAGAGTCCCTCATCTGCACAGAGTTGCTGAACACCACAAATGAGGTAATTGAAGTTCTATCAATAAAGATCGAGAACCAAAACCTAGTCATTTTGGTTGTATATAAGCCACCAGATGCAACCTCGCAACAGTTCAATGAACAGCTACTGAAAATTGATTACTGTCTGGAAAACCTTCCAGCTCCATCCCCAAACATCTTACTGCTTGGTGATTTCAACCTAAGGCATACAAAAAAGGAAGAATGTAGCAAATAATATTATAGCTGAAAAAAATCCCGGAGGTTTGCGCAGATGATATTCACACACACATGGCTACTAAGTCTCTGCGAAAAAACACACCTTAGCCAGCAGATACTGGAGCCAACAAGATAGAAAACACACTTGACCTTATCTTCACAAATAATGAGGACCTGATAAGAACATAAGAATATCAATAACAACTAATTCCGATCACAACCTAATCGAAGTCCAGACGTACATGCATAGGAGTCCTGATCAGCAGAATGCATGTACCTGTGAAGGTGTTTTCACAAAATACAACTTCAACAACAAGAACATCAACTGGGACCAGGTAAACCATGTACTAAACGAAACATGTTGGGAAGATATCTTAAATGACATGGACCCAAACCAATGCCTTGAAAGGATCAACTTCCTGGCAGGTGAAGCATGTTCTAGGCATATTCCCATAAGAAAGAAGAGCAGGAGTAAACTGGAGAGAGGAAGACGCTCCCTCTACAGAAGATGACGAAGAGTCACTGAGCTCCTCAGGAGTCTAGAATATCTGATACACGAAAAGGGGGCGCTGACCAGGGAAGAGGAAACTATCGACTTAAGTTAAATGACTCTTACAAGGAACCAGAGAGACAGAGGAGCTTAAAGCTACTAGTGAAAAATTTAAAGAAATCAAAATATTTCTTTTCATATGCCAAAAACAAGGCAAATACCACACTATGTCTGGCCCTTACTCAGACAGGATGGGACTTTCACAGATGACAACAAGGAAATGAGTGAAATATTGAAATCCCAGTACGATTCTGTGTTTAGTGAAAACCCCTAATCAGTCGAGGATCGAAAGACCCAAATGATTTCTTCATGAAATGAGCCTCAAAACTCCATAAAAATTTTGCCAAATTTCCGACTTACCCTAACTTTCCCATAGATTTCGAAAAAGCCATTGACAACATGGCCCATGCACTTCAGCCCCGGGGCCCCGACTCGTGGAACTCTGTTTTCATTAAGAACGCAAGAAACCCCTCTCGCGTGCCCTAAGTACACTATGAGGAGGAGCTTGGACATGGGTGAAATTCCACAGTCACTTAAAACAACGGATATAGCCCAACTCCATAAAGGTGGGAGCAAAGCATTAGCTAAGAACTATAGACCAAAAGCTCTGACGTCCCACATCATAAAAATCTTTTAAAGAGTGAAAAGCAGGATTGCAAATCACCTATTCCCCAAAACGCGAACCAGGGCAACATGGTTCAGGGCGGGCGCTCCCGCCTCTCACAATACGGATCACTAGATATGGCCTTAATGCACTGAAAAATCAAAGCAATTTTAAAATACACAGACTTTGCAAAACTTTTTACAAATGCGATCATGGCGTAATAGCCCCTAAAATACGTGCAAAGGAATAAGGGGGAAAGGGGGGGGATGGATCTTTAAAATTTTCCCAACAAATCGAACACAAAGAGTAGTGGGGAACAAGTTAAAAGGGGGTGCCATAGTAAGAGCTCTTTCCCCAAAGGGACAGTACTCGCCCCATCTTATTCCCTTATCCCTCATATCAGACATAGACAGAGATATGACAACACCACAGCACCGAATCACCTTTGCGGATGATACTAGGATCTGCATGAGGATGACATCTGCTGAGGACGGGTCCGGTTAACCTCCAAGTAGATATAAACATAGTTTTTCAGTGGCAATGGTAAACAAAATGATGGACAAATTCAAAGAGGAACATATTCCAACAACTCAGATATGGAAAAACTGAAGAGATAATATCTAGAACAGAGTATACTACAGACGACCATACTAATAGAGCGAAAAATAATGTAAGGGACCTTGGATTGAAGGTAATGTCTGGAGGATCTCACTTTCAAGATCACAACATGCCCACGATCGCACGTGCAAAGAAATGTGAGGAATGTTAAAGAGAACGTTCAAAACGAAAATGCCAACCCATATGATCTTTTTCAAATCCTTGTTCTCTCGATGCTGGAATACTGGCTGTAAATAACATCTCCATTCAAAGCAGGTTAAATTCGCAATCTGAGAGTGTAAAGAAGATCCTTTTACTGCACAATATAGTTTCTGTCAAGCACTGGCACGCTTGTGGAACACTTGACTTTGTAACTCGTTGGAACGCAGAGGGTATAGATATATCATAATCTACACTTGGAAAATCTTGGAAGGAGGGGCTCCAATCTGCACACAGAATCACTCCCTACGACCGTAAAAGACTGGCAGGCGATGCAAAATGCCCCCAATAAAAAGAAGGGGCGCCATGGTACACACAAGAAAAACACCATAAGTGTCTCGGGCCCACGACGTTCAAGAGTCTCCCATCAAGCATTAGGGGAATTGCCAATAAACCCCTGGCTGCCTTCAAGAGAGAGCTGGACAGATACCTAAAGTCAGTGCCCGATCAGCCGGGCTGTGGCTCGTACGTTGGACTGCGCGCGGCAGAAGTAACCGCCTGTTGTCAGACCCTGATTCATCGGGAGGCCTGGTCATGGACCGGGCCGCGGGGGCGTTGATCCCCGGATTAGCCTCCAGGTAACCTCCAGGTATGCACTCCAACCACACCTAACAGAAATACAAGAATACAATATTAAAAGGTGGTACAATGGTACATGACAAAAGTCCCACTTTTATATACAAGAGTCTTGTAACAGCCTCCACAGAGTGGTCTTCAGGACTCTTTGTACACTAATATCAGCCATGATTATTTATCTTAACGTGACAATCAAGACTTTGCGACCAACACAATGTACATTGACACAGAAATAGTATCAATCAGTTAAGGTAATTTGCCAATCTCGTCTATTACTCGCCCACTAACAGGTGGGCTCTCTCCCCCTCCCCCCAAATGCTGTCTGCCTCTCTCTATTTGCTCCCTAATGAACATTAGGAAGCAATAATACAAAAAGAAATTAGGCTTCTTATGACAGTGGAAAGCACTTGGCGCTCAAAATACAATTGAATTTTAATGTAGGGAAATTCAGTTCACGTCCTAACTCCAAAAAGTGCCATCTACACACGTTTTTCTTCCCCACACATCCCACTCACTCCCAGAAGGTGACCCCGTTTCAACCCTGACTACCCCACCGTTATGCGCAAAACTCACCCCTGCTCGTTCCCTTCCGGTAGATCCAATAAATCCCCCTTGTTAGTTATCTGAAACCTCCAAAAAAGCCACTCCACCTATTCGCAAAAATTTCTCTGTTGCGACACCAAGTTGTAGACGTTGCCCCCTAAAATCACCCCCTCACCTTGCAAACTCCCCCCCCCCATCCACCCCCCACAAGTTATCCTTAAAACCATTGTAGCCAAAGCCAAGTGACCCATCCCCCTTCCCCCCAATCTGACTGAGCCCCCTGCACCAACACCCCATGTCCTCCCACCCTCCTAATCACTCTACCACCCAACCCCGGACTTCCCAAAACCTTTACAAAATTTACTATTTACCCCGTCTTTTCCCCCACCGCAGATTCCCCCCCCCCCCCCCTCTAGACCGCGGTCCGAAGACCGCACCATGGGTAGAATGCTGTGCAAAAACTGATAAAAATTCCTCATGCCCCCTGGCTGTAACCTAAACTTACCAAAAGGTCCCAAAATATCCCCACGCAAACTTTGGGGAAAAATCCCCTCTACCAGACAAAGACTCCCCCCGCAAGAAACCACAAAAGGCCCCCTATTATCCCTTCCCTGTTTACTGAAACACCAAACCCGGATTTTGGTTACCTTACACAATTCCATCCACAAAACAAAAGTCTCAATCGGGCATAACCCTACCCAAGTCCCCCACACAAATCGCACATGCATCCTCAGACAAACAACCCCACCCCCCCTGATGCCAGGGAAACATCACCCCCTTCCCCCATAACCAGTTGTAAACCCGCCCCCACAAAACTGGAAAAACCCTTTCCAAAGTATGTCGAAAACTTCTCCCTGTTAAGGGAACACAGCTGCCCTGTACCACACCTTTCTAACAAAGATTTAATCACAATTACCCTTGTACGAGTGGGATAGTCCTATAGTCTCAGCGCCCCCAGGGCTCAGATGATTCCACCAACCTAGTTGATTTGCCTCTCTCATGACCCCCAAGTATCTGCATATATTACCAAATATTTTTAGGGTCCCGGCCCCCCTTCCACGTTTACATCCCCATTTTATCCTCTTTGCCCAAACTCCCCAACCCCCTGATCATTGACTTCTCCAAGTTTACTTTTATCCTGTCGCACCCCCCGGGAAAAAAATGCATGCCCCCCTCCGCTCCCAGCTCATCTCCTCCTGCACCAGGACAGTTGTGCCTTTCCCCATAAGTGACAAACCTGCCAAGTCCTCCTCATCAAACCCGTCCCCCCCCCCACAAAAGCAGTTCTCTTTTATTTGGTAAAAGAGGGCCTGTACACACGCAAACAAGACTGTGACATTGGAACCCTGCCAAGACCCCCCCCCGGACAATCGCCTCCCCAAGCCCCGTTGATCGCACCCTCGCCTGTGCACCCCTGTAGAGTGCTTTAAACCCTGTTATGAGGGGCTCCAAAACCTGAACCGAAATATTGCGCTCAACCTCCTTTTTTTCCCCCTTCTTGCCCCCGGCAATCCCAGGTAACAGTCCCCCCCCCCTTCCCCCCCCCGATCTTCCACAAAACTTAGAAGATCCTATCCCATAATCATTGCACCTCACTCTGTATTTATTCCCGGAAACAAAACCCCCCAATGCACTTTAAACCTGTTACCCCCA
>NC_069445.1:39479076-39504114 GCF_026875155.1 Cherax quadricarinatus | reverse complement strand
ATTTTATCCCAAAAATTCCTTTTGTTACTTGCTATGTCAAATTCAGAAAGAGTAACTTAATCACCTCCAGCCCATATTAACTATATATACTCATGTATAATTATTATATTTACATATTCACAGTAGTGATGATATATGTGTGCGGAGACAGAAGCTGAGTGATGAGTTTGTAGTGTTGTGTGGGCGATGTCACTGAGTGGCAGAACTGTCCTGCTGCAGACACCCCCCCCCTCTCACTACACGCCTTAAGCTGTTTCATACTCAGATGTCTCTACTGCATAGCATTCCACAACCACTACTTAAGAGTGGAATGCCATCTCCTGTCTATAGCACAAGACTATTATGCAGTCTCCACTACTATGATCAAGCCTCAATGTGTCATGCTTGTCTATGCTATCCTGTCTCTACACTGATGTACATAACCACAAGTATGCAGAGATACGATACTGTGTACTGCCCTAGTACTAGGGGCATATCCTAATGACATAGACACTGAAATTATAGAGGTGCTTGGCACAAGAGTGACTCTGATTAATGTTTATATTAAATTGTGTTAGTAAAGTAACCTGAGTAATCAGTAATAATGTGAAAGACATTAATGCAACTCCTAGTGCGACTGTTTGTCATGTTGGGGGGGGGTTACAACCCCTGAATGGGTTGCATTGTATATTATGTATATATATTACATGTATATTACCTTTTCATATAATTTTATATTGCTTATATTTGCAGTAATAGATAAATCATAAATATATTGCTTTATATTATTATTTGACTTAGTTTCCTTTTGTTAGGTAGGATGTAACACATATATTATGTGCTCAAAGTTCAAGTCTTTATTGTCTTACTGTAATTATTGCTTGTGGCTCGTTACTCTGCCGGCTTCTGATTGTTGCTGGGCAGCAACCGTCCACGGAGCTATCATGTGATAGAGGGGGGGGGGTGATCACACCTCACCTGAAGTATTCAGTCTGGTCTAGACTCGTTGGGTGGTTGGACATATTCCAGACAAACAGTGCCTTAATCTCCCTTATTGGCCCTTGTTGGAAGATCGTCTCTTGTCTCATTATTGTCGTAGGTTCTGGAGACTCTGTTCACAGAACATTGTATAGACTTAGTGATTTTCGAAGTTGTACTGAGGTTGTGTGTCGCATAGACACTCTAAACAACTCAGGTCCTGAGCTGTAGCTTCTGACCTAACTTGTTCTGGTTTCTGTGTATTATCACAGTCGGGGATTTTCTTATGCTGAACTTAGATTCAGTAGTATGGAAGTTTTGTGACTTTTGTGAAGGATCTGCTGATGGTCCCTACTTAGTGTCGTTATATTATCTCCTTGTTCCTGATTGTGTCGCAGTTGCTTGTTATATTGTTATTGAGCTTAGCATTCTTTTTGTTGTTCAAGCAGACTGTTCTGACTGCCAGTTGGTCAAGAAGTTAGTTTATTTGAGGACTTTGTCAGTCACTTTTTTAAGTCTAGTTGAGTCGTGAGACATAGCGAACTACTAAGAGCACTTACACACATACACACAAACTTATTTGTACATATTTGTAATATCTTATTAAATGTTAATGTACCAGACGGTACTTAAGAATTATAAATGTGATATGTGCTTTCAGCACAATAATACTGTACATGAGAGAAGTGATTATTATTATTTTGATTATTATTAATTTAATTTACTTTGATAATATACCTCTAGACCTTAATAAATTTATTAAATTTTAATTTCTCTTGTTAGTAGCCTACCAGTTGTAATCCTGAAGCACTATTGAATCATACTGAATTCTAATGGATAATTGGACAAGGATACTGACTAATTGTTACGAAAACCCAGTAACAGGCTGGATGCTAGAAGGGCAGTCCTTTCTAGTATTCACTGGAGATCTCTAAGCTTTTAGAATCGCGTTTTTTGTAACAGGTTGCAGCCACAAGATAGGGACTACGCAAGGTTCTTGTGGTTGGCTAACAGGGAGGCGCCCGAGCAAGAGTATGATACCTACAGATTCAGTGCAGTGTTGTTTGGCGCCACTAGTTTGCCATTCCTATTGCAGGCCACCAGAAACTACCACCTTGCGAATTGTAACAGCCCACTAAAAGAATTACTGAAGACCCTATTTTACCTAGACAACATGCAAGGTACCACCTCAGATGAGGGGCTGTTGATGGACATTTACCGAGAGTCTAATCAGGAGATGCTTAAGTTAACATGCCCTTGAGAGAATGGATGACAAACAATCCAACATTGTGAGGCATGGTGGAACGTGACTGTGCTGGCTACTCAGTACCTGAGGTAACATCGGTGTTGGGACTGGAGTGGGAAATCAAGGAAGACAGACTTAGGCTAAAGAGGAAACTTGATGGGGAAGGGAAGCTGACCAGGAAGTCCTTGCTGAGTAAAGTGCAGACTGCCTTCGACCCTTTGGGTTTGTTGACGCCCATCACTATTCGAGGGAGGATGCTAGTGCAACAGACCTGGGAGCTGAACCTAGGTTGGGACGATCCACTGTCAGAAACAGTCTGCCAGGAGTATGATCTGGTTAGCAAAGATCTAGTCGAATTGCATGAGTTCACCTTCCCCAGGTCCCTCGGGTGCACCGGGCAAGACTATGACTTGCATGTCTTCTGTGATGCCTCCTCCAGGGCCTATGGGGCAGCAGCATACTTGATGGCCGGGGACCAGGTCAATCTGGCCACCAGCCATGCGCGGGTGACACCCCTGAAGGATTGCTCGATCCCAAAACTAGAGCTCACAGGGATGTTGCTGGGAGCAAGACTGGGGAAGTATGTAAAGGAGGTGTTGAGTAACCTGAGGGTGACACACACCTATGTATGGACAGACTCGGATGTGGCCTTACAGTGGGTCCAGAACGACAGGTCCAAGCTCCCCTATGTCAGGAATCGGGTAAAAGAGATATCGGAGCTACAGTCAATGTCGACAATTCTGTATGTACCTACAGATCAAAACCCAGCCGACCTGATAAGCCGAGGGGTGACACACAAAAAGCTGAGTAAAAGTGAGATTTGGTTCAAAGGCCCAGACTGGTTACCAGCAAAGGAGTGCTGGCCAGAGAAGAAATTCGGGGAGACATCCTGCAGCTTAGTACACTTTGAGGGGGAACCTGGCACGGAATTATTTGACCCCAGATGCTACTCCTCTTGGAGGAAACTTATAGGTGTCACAGAAATGGTATTTCGATTTGTGAGGAAGCTGCATGACCAGGTAAGCCATGGTCGATGGTTGTCTCTTGTGGGTCCCAGAGAATATGGGATACGGCAGTACCAAAGGGAGAGGTTTCCAGGAGTCCTGGAGGTACTGGCGGCAGGGCAGCAGGATATGATATTAGGTGTTGGGCCCAACAACGACTCAGGGAACAGTAAATTGGTCCACTCATTGGGATTGTTCCTAGATCATGATGGGCACCCAGGGCATACTGGCCTCTAGGCCTGGTGGTGTCAACCCACCCAGATAGGGCTGGACGGTTGAGAATGGTGAAGGTGAGAATGAACGGTGCTGAGACCATAAGGCCCATCAACAGGCTTTTGCCTCTCTAGGTCCATATGGTGGGACCAGGACAGGAGAAGTTAGACACGAGGTTGACAGACCAGAGTGGCTGGACGACCCGTCAAATAGCGCTCAAGTCCAGGGCCCACTTGGAGGGCCTGCGGGAGGCAGACTTGATTTAGACTTAGCACCTATCTTTGCCGGCGAGAGGATGTGGAAAATTATTTGGTCCAAAGTTCCACAGGACAGATACAGCGTACAAAGATCCCAACATGGTCATGTAAGGAACGGCTGGGTGGGGTGGCCCAACCCAACCAAAACACACACACACCCGGGTTGGCGAAGGTGGTTGGAAGGTACTTCTTAATTGATACATTTATCCTTCAGGGAAGAAGTAGGTAGTTTATACTGTTAGTAGACTAATATTAGGATTATTGAGGCAACTGTAGGCAAGAATAATGTAGACTTAAGACCTTAACATAGATAGTAATAGGCCATTAATGTAGGCAAACACTAGGTTATGTTAGCCAGGGAGAACTGGCAGCCCAAGTTTGAATTTTGGGGCACGGGGTATTGAGACTGCCGTGCCTTCTAAGACTAGACACCATCATAGCAGCAAGTACCATGATCAGTAGGCGGTACCCCCACATGTCTTCACATACTAGACCTGGGGAAATCTGGTGGAGGCACCTCAATGTACCATAGATGTCCTCCTCCATCAGGCTCATACAGTAAGATGAGAACTCCCTTTTTTCTACTCGATCCTGGCCAGTGTCTGGGGAAAATTGTGAGTGAGTCGTGCTGTGGCCTTTGTGCAGCCGGCAGTTCATGACCAGTACGTACCGGCGTCTCTTGTCAGCCTAGAAGCTAGTGTCCATTTCTGCATAGTATTCTAGAGAATTCACATCCCATTGGAAATAGGAATTTCTAAGTTGCAGGCAGGTCACTAATAACGGTTGAATATTTCAGAAATTAAGGCTCCCGGTTGCATGTGGTTCTGAGGGGAAGTCCATGGGGCTAAAGCTTAGGGAGGTTGAAGACAAGAATAGATTCTCCGGCACCAAGTAAGTCAGTCCTTTATTCGTGCATGCAGGTGAGGTTTCAGTTGTACCATAGCTCATTCTACCTCAAGACATAGTCAATACCAAATTCACTATATTAGACCATAGTGCAATTACTAGTGAGAGACTAGTGCTATTTTTAATTTGTACTTTTATATTATTAGATTAAACCTATTGTACTTTAGCTCACTCTAGCTCAAAACATAGACTCCACAAAAGTCATTATTAGACCTTAGTGCAATTACAAGTGAGAGTCTTGTTCTATTTTTAATTTGTATTTTTATATTACTAGTTTATACCTAGTTGTACTTTAGTTCATTCCAGCACAACACATAGACAACATCAACTTCATTATGTGTAGTAGTGACTATACCCTACATGACCAAAATAACTCTAGCTATATACTTGTCCAAACTTCCTACCACTACAGATATCAGTAGTAGAACTCAACACACAACTCAGGATATAAATAACCATAATTTAAACCTAGAAGATGATTGATCACGTTGACCCTGATCTAAACCTCCATAATCTGACACCCAATCAAAACCTATTGGAAAGTAACTGCCTTTATTACACAGCATCACAAGCCACCACTATCCTAAACAATGCTAAAAGTCTATCAGTACTTAACTACAACATCAGGTCCTTAAGCAAACACTATGATGACCTCCTAGCACTCCTTGAATCACTAAAGACACCCTTCTCCTGCATTATTTCTTACTGAGACCTGGCTTAAGCAGGACACAATAGTTATCTACCCTCTACCAGGATACACAGCAATTCACAACTGCAGAACAAACCAAGTTGGGGGTGGTATTGCAATCTATTACTCTAACCAATTATCTTGTCTTTAGCACCACTTGCTTTAGTGATGAATATGGGGAATACATTTTTGCTAATTTTACTGTAAAAAAACCTTAAGACGCCTATAACAATCGGTGCCATTTACCGGATACCTCACACAAACATCCCAAATTTTCAGTGAGAAATTCAAGTCACTAATAACAAACAGACAAATGAATAAGCACCACCTTCTCTTAGCTGGAGACTTCAACATCAACCTTGGCTTACTAGATGATCAGCCTGTAACTGACTTCATCAACAATATGAACAACACATTCTCATACCAACAATAACTAAACCAACCAGGCTCACTGAGACAAGTGCAACATATAGACCACATACGGACCAATATATAGCCCCCCTTAAATCAGGGATAATCACAGATAGCACTACAGACCACTACCCTACCTTCCTCCTGACAAACATTAGTAAACCACCACTTGAATACAACAAAGTCTCATTTAGACTCCATGACGAGGCCTCAGTAAGGAAGTTCACACAGCTGACCTAGAGACTGTTGATTGGCCTACAGAATTCTCCAAGGCCAATGGTATTGATGACTGGACAGGACATTTTTCTTAACAAATTACTTAGACTATACAACAAACATTGTCCTATAAAAACAAAACAGATCACAAACAAACGGCTTGGTTGCCCATGGCTAACCAGCACCATTCTGAAATCCATTGACAAGAAAACACCAATATGAAAAGCAATATAGACAGGGCTTATACACAAAGATACTCTTAAACACTATTCATCAGCTCTCACCAAAGTGATAAAAAAAGCCAAACAACTATACTGCTCCAGTAGATTCACAGACACTAGAGGAGATATAAAAAAGACCTGGAAAACACTCTCTCAGATTCTAGGGACCCACAAACTGAGAAAAACCAAGAATATTGTCCTAACTAAACCTAATGAAACACCACTACATCCCACTGACACAGCTAACAAGATAAACGACTTCTTCTCAAAACATAGGGACCTAATCTCGCCAGTAAAATCCCACATACAATGCCCATGCCAGGGACTACCTAGATGGAAATTTCCCTAATTCCTTCTATCTTGCACCAACTGAGTCCACGGAAGTCATTGAGATCATAAAGTCACTTAAAAATAACTCGGGGAATCTGTTCATGTCCCACCATTACTGTACAAGCGAGCGGCCCATGTCCTTTCGCATGCTATTTCATTACTTTTTAACAAGTCAATAGAGACTAGCACCTTCCCGAAACTACTCAAGTGGCAAGGGTTACACCAATACATAAAGGTGGTGACCCTACGGACTTAAACAACTATAGGCCAATATCTAACTTACCATTGCTATCCAAAATCTTGGAGAAACTCGTGCACAGGAGACTGTATTCATTTATAACGGCTCAAAACATACTCAACCCCTGCCAGTTTGGATTCAGGAAAAAATAAAGCACTAATGATGCAATCATAAAAATGCTAGATCTGCTTTACACAGCATTGGAAAATAAGGAATATCACTAGGAATTTTTATTGACCTAAGAAAAGCTTTTGACACAGTAGACCACGACATCCTACTCCACAAACTTGATCACTACGGTATAAGAGGCCATGCGCTTGCTTATTTCAAATCTTACATTACTAATAGGTATCAGTACGTCACCATTAAAGACACAGCATCAGCAACACGGCCATTTGATACTGGAGTTCCGCAGGGAAGTGTCCTTGGTCCCCTGCTCTTCCTCATATACATCAATGACCTTCCAAACGTATCCAACACCTGAAACCCATTTTCTTTGCTGATGACACGACTTATGTCATCTCTCACCTAATCTTGCCACCCTCAACACCATTGTGAATGAGGAGCTGATTAAAATATCGACTTGGATGACAGCCAATAAACTTACGCTTAACACTGACAAAACCTACTATATTATGTTTGGTAGCAGAGCAGGAGATGCACAAATTAACATTAAGATTGACAACACTCTAATTACCAGAAATAATGGGGAAAATTCTAGGGTTATACCTTGACAACAACCTGAATTTCAGCACCCATATCCAGCATATAGCCAAAAACGTATCCAAAACGGTTGGGATCCTCTCCAAGATACGATACTACGTGCCGCAAAATGCCCTTCTCACACTATACCACTCACTTATTTATCCATACCTCACCTATGCTATTTGTGCTTGGGGATCAACTGCAGCAACACACCTAAAGCCAATAATAACCCAGCAAAAAGCTGCAGTAAGAATAATCACTAAATCCCATCCCTGGCAACACCCCCCCCCCACTCTTCATAGATCTAAACTTACTCCCAGTTCAGTACATCCACACTTACTACTGTGCAATCTACATCTACAGGGCCTTAAACTCTAATATCAACCTTGACCTAAAATGCTTTCTTGATAGTTGTGACAGAACCCACAGGCATAACACCAGACACAAACATCTCTACGACATTCCCGTGTCCGACTAAACCTTTACAAAAATTCAATGTATGTCAAAGGTCCTAAAATCTGGAATACCCTACCTGAGAACTCTAGAACTGCAGACACATTCATCATCTTCAAACTACCATTAGAAAACATCTTATCTCCTGATACACCCCATCAACTAACTACACGAATACGACCTGGTGGTTCACACTTACACTCACTCACTCATTTGACCATAAACAGAAATATTAATCTCAGTCTTAAATAATGAATCCTGTGATACTCCAATACTGAAACTATGTACTGTGCCAAAACAAAAGCATTCACATTGCTAAACTCACAAACTAGTATTTAGTCACTTAGCCATAATACCAACTTACCTCATAATTTGTAATATTTTACAATTAAGAATAAAACTAAGTATGCCCGAAATGCCTAGCCATGCTAAGCGTTCTAGTGGTACACTCTGTAATCACAATTTTACTACATGTAAACCAAACAATAACCAAATTTCTGTAAACTCAGCATTGTAATCCTTATAGAGAATAAACTCTTGAACATCAGTCATTTATGAAAATCTGTCCTATAAGCCACTTGTGAGGCTGAGGTACCGACCTCAGAGCCCGGTGTCAACAGAGCTTGCCAGGGTAGACAACTCACATGGAGGCAGTCCAGACAAATTTTCACAAGAAGCATATATTTAATGAACTGTGACAAAATTTCAATAGGATCAGCCAAAAAACAAGTAAGAAAAAAAATATTTACTGAGTACGGCACTTGGCAGCATAACAGCACGTCCTGGCACTGCCACCAGCTTTGCGGTCACATCCTACTGATAAAACAATCCTAACCCGAAATTCCAATGATCTAAAATAATGTAATATACCTTATCTTCATGTCGAAAGAAATACATATGGTATGTAGTTGACATTCACCAAAATATCTGCCTTTTACTCCCACACAAAATCCAAAATGTTTGAGATTTTCCCAAAGTTACATCATCAGAAATTTTAAACACTCTTAAGTAAGTAAATAAGTAAGTTTATTCAAGTATACACAAATACAGTTACATAGATTATCATACATAGCAGCATATGTGTAGAGAGCCCAGGATAACTTAAAAAAGTCAGAGTGACTTATTTCCATTTGTTTTATGTTCCCTGTAAAAATCATTTCAATCTAATCATCAATAATGGTGCTATTACAAGAAATAGACCAAAAGCTTACTTCCGACATATTGGGGTAAGCACACGTGTACCCGATTACATAAAAAGTAAAAATAATTGCGAAAATCGCATTACTTTTTCTTTATGTGATATTAGTGATTTATTATAATTTCCCCTGTTTATTAAATCGTTTTCTTTAGTAAAAGACCAGAGGTACCAGAGGGAGAACGTTATTTATCTTTTATGGT
Source organism: Cherax quadricarinatus (assembly GCF_026875155.1). Taxonomy (NCBI): domain Eukaryota; kingdom Metazoa; phylum Arthropoda; class Malacostraca; order Decapoda; family Parastacidae; genus Cherax; species Cherax quadricarinatus. The sequence goes on along the minus strand of NC_069445.1, from coordinate 39,494,871 downwards.
CAGGCCGCCACACTCCCCTCCTATAATATTTTAAATATTATTTTTTTGGCCGTCTTTATTATGATTTTATCTTGTTTATCTTATGTCTGCTATCACTTTGGAATAAATGTGATAGGAAGATAAAATTTATTGTTAATGATAGGATCAGCACAAGATATTTTGTGGCCGATGACCAAACTACTGACAAAGCAATTCTTGTTTCTGCCTCTCCTACTGATTCCTCTGGCCTCTCCTACTGACTCCTCCTGCTTCTTCTACTGACTCCTCCTGCCTCTTCTACTGACTTTTCCTGCCTCTTCTACTGACTCCTCTAGATTCGCTGCCTGACCACGGTCGAGTGCGGTTCTGCTCTGCACCCCTCTGCTGTTTTCAGGCGAGCTACCTTGTATCAACATGGCGCTGAGTGTGAGGAGGCGCGTAAATACCATTGGTATTGAGCTGCTTCGTGGGGCGATTTCACCCTCTTTAGCGCAGGTATTACTCCCAACAATCATTAGGGAGACCTATGGATTCCAAGACGATGAGGTGTATGGTGTAGCCCTGAATGGGGCTTACAGAATCTTCGTCAAACTGAATTCCACGTCCGTATACGAGTCTTTGGTGACGAGATTCCAAGACGTGAGTCTTGACGCCACTCCAGCTGTGAAGGTGCGTTTAATCGACATATCTCGCCACTTTACGTGGGTTAAGATTCGTAATATCCCATTTGAGGCAGATGAGGCTGACATCAGGAATGTTTTTGAGGCATATGGGACCATACATCTTGCACAACAAGGCAAGTGGACGGCAGGTGCTTACATGGGCCGTCTGGAGGGAACCTTTTCCCTGAAGATGACTCTGAGACATCCCATACCGTCTTATGTCGTGTTGGAGGACTTCAGGACGCAAGTTATGGTATCGTATGCCGGACAGAGATGTACGTGCAGAATATGTGGGACGTACGACCATATGGCGGCAGCATGTGTGAAGCAGAGGAGGGCGCCTGCACAAACTGGTGAAGCACCAGTTACCAGCATGATAGCTGTTGAGAGCCCCATGCGAAAGCAAGGGCTTGGGCGCTTGTGGAGTGAATAGGTGGAGGATTCCAAAGAGGAGACTGGCGTGTGTGAGGTAAGCTGTGACATAAAAGGATCTGTTACTAAGCAAGGGAAAAGTACAGAAGTGCAAGTGCAGGAGGCGTAATGGAGGTTGAGGTACATCGTGAGGGAACCTCATTAGATAACTTGGATGTGGAGGGCATCACGAGGAAAAGAGCGGCGGCGTCAGACTCAGATGATGTCCTGACGCCGGCGCAGAGGTCTGGGAGGAAGGAAAAGCACTGTCGAGGTAGTCACGATGAGAGGCATCGCAAAAAAGGGGGGGGGGGTTGATGGTGTGAAGCCTTGTGCTGGCTCTGGGGCAGGAGGCCCTGGGATGAATGAAGCGAGGAGGAAGGGTTGGAAACTATAAAGAGGCCTTAGGTGTATGACTGTGAACGTAAATGGACTGTGTAATAGTGTGAAGAGGGAATGGTTTCGAATGTTTCTGTATAAATATAGGGTGGATGTAGTGTTCCTGCAAGAACACAATTTCAAGGAGGGAAGAGTGCTCGAGGAGGAAGGGTTTCGGGTCATGACTCTGCCATCTGTACGTCTGAAAGGTGGTGTGGGTATATTGATCAGGGAGGCGAGCCCGTTTGTGTTGCTAAGAAGTGAGGGGGGAGGGGGGGGAGAGTATTGCGCGTGGATGGGTGGTGGATGGGGCAGAGGGTATCTTTTGTAAGTGTGTATGCACCAGCAGAAAATGATGTGAGGGTAAAAAGGGATTTTGTATGTGAAGAACTAGTTTTCTTCTTACGTGGTTTACCTGCGGTGGCCATCATAGGTGGGGACTGGAACTGCGTTATTAGGAGGGCTGACGTGGAACCAAAAGAGGCGGGGCACGCGTCGGCTGCCTTGCGAGATCTTTTGAGGGATATTCAGTTGCGGGATGCGGTTGGAGGAAGTGCGAGGGAGGTAGAGCACACTTTTGTAAGACGGGGTTATGCAGCTAGGTTGGATAGGCTGTATATATCTCAAGGGGTTTGGTTGACATTTTTCCGTACAATAGAAGTAGCTTATTCGGATCATCGGGCGGTAGTAGCAGAGGTGGCGTGGGAGTCACTAGCAGGTATATCTAGGGGTTATTGGAAGTTAAATACAAGTGTGTTAGGCGATGAGGAGGGGATTGAGGGATTTGCAACACTGTGGGAGGGGTTACGTGCAGAGGTAAATGGGGTAGAGAATGTGGTGATGTGGTGGGATGGTGTAGCTAAAGAACGGATTAAGCAATATTACATAAAGGAAGGGAAACGTATCAATTCTTTAAAATATGGGCTTGCCAACTATTTGGAGGATAGGTTACGGGGTTGTTATGCGAGGGGGGCGGTGGCAGGCACTTATCCAATAGATGAGATTATGGCAATTAAAGGGAGGCTGCGTGAGGTGCAGGATGAGAGGTTCCAAGCAGTGTGGGTACAGGCGGGGGTGGAAGAGGTGTTATAGGGCGATAGACCTTCATCATGCGTATTGCGTAGGCAGAAACAAAGACAGCAGGCAATGACTATACCATGGTTGGAGGTTCATGAGTCGATAGGAGGGTACAGGGAGGGGCAGGTCATACAAGCTACAGAAGGAATGGGGGCGTTTGCTGATAAGTGGTATGAGAGGTACTGGCAACGAGAAGGGGTAGAGGATGAGGTTTTAGAACAGGTGTGTGGGAGTGTGGTATGTCAGTTGCGTAACAGTGATAGGGAAGCACTGGGTGGGGAAATAACTGAGGGGGAAATATGGAGGGCTTTAAGTGGAATGCGAAAGGGCAAAGCACCGGGAATTGATGGACTCCCGGCAGAGTTTTATCAGCAGCATTGGGAATTAATGAGGCATTTTTTGGTTAGGTTATTAAATTGCATGAAGGAGAGAGATGAGCTGGGTGAGAAGCAGGCAACGGATGTCGTTGTGTTGGTACCAAAGGGTAAGGGGCAGCATACGCTTCGAGATTACCGGGCGATCTCGTTGTTATGCTAAGATTTTGGGAAATCGGGTCAAGTGTGTGGTGGGGTGGGTAGTATCAAAAACTCAGTTTGGTTTGCCAGGGAGGTCTATGGTGGAGGGGCATGGGTTACTTAGGGATTTTGTGGAGGCAAAAGGGGGGGAGGGGGGGAGGTTTGGTGACTCTCGATTGGCAAGGGGCATACGATAGAGTGGATCGGAAAGCATTGAAAGCCATCCTCAGGGGTCAGGGGTTTGGGGAAGAAATAGTGGGTTGGGTTGAGGCGTTGTATGGAGGTGCAATGGCGAGGGTACAGATTAATGGTCGATTGGGTGGGAAGATTGTAATGGGTAGGGGACTTAGGCAAGGGTGTCCTATGTCACAATTATTGTTTGTGTGCGTACAGGACCCCTTTTATAGATTGGTAGAGCAGTGTATGTGTCACGTAGAGGGACCAGGGTGTGAGGTTGCGAGGGTTTGGCCAGTTTTAATTGGGTATGTGGATGATACAACTGTTCTGATCAGGGAGGGGATGTCAATGGACACATTAGATGGGGTAGTACGAATGTTCGCAGGGGCAACTGGTATGAGGGTAAATTCAGATAAATCCATGGTTATGGGGTTAGGAGCTTGGGCAGGAAGGGTTGATTGGGGTAGTGCAGTTGTGTGGAAGCAGGAGAATTCATTAAAAATTTGCGGTCTTATTTATGCAGACGATCTAACTGTGGCACGCATGGAAAACTCGATTAGGATGGTAGAAAGGATTCAGGAACGCTTGGGTGAATTGCGACCTTATCATTTGACCCTTGTGCAGCGTGCCATTGTTATTAATATCTTACTGTATAGCAAAGTATGGCACGTGGTAGCCGTGTTCCCATTAACTGGGCCAGCAATTCAATTCAAATTCAAATAAAAAGTTTATTCTCTATAAGGATTACAATGCTGAGTTTACAGAAATTTGGTTATTGTGTTTTTTACATGCAGTAAAATTGTGGTTACAGAGTGTACCACTAGAACGCTTAGCATGGCTAGGCATTTCGGGCATACTTAGTTTTATTCTTAATTGTAAAATATTACAAATTATGAGGTAAGTTGGTATTATTGCTAAGTGACTAAATACTAGTTTGTAAGTTTAGCAATGTGAATGCTTTTGTTTTGGCACAGTACATAGTTTCAGTACTGGAGTATCACAGGATTCATTATTTTAAGATTGAGATTAATATTTCTGTTTATGGTCAAATGAGTGAGTGAGTGTAATGTGTGAACCACCAGGTGGTATTAGTGTAGTTAGTTGACGGGGTGTATCAGGGAGATAAGATGTTTTCTAATGGTAGTTTTTGAAGATGATGAATGTGTCTGCAGTTCTAGAGTTCTCAGGTGGGGTATTCCAGATTTTAGGCCTTTGACATACATTAAATTTTTTGTAAAGGTTTAGTCGGACACGGGGAATGTCGTAGAGATGTTTGTGTCTGGTGTTATGCCTGTGAGTTTCTGTCACAACTATCAAGAAAGCGTTTTAGGTCAAGGTTGTTTATTAGAGTTTAAGGCCCTGTAGATGTAGATTGCACAGTAGTAAGTGTGGAGGGTACTGAACTGGGAGAAAGTTTAGATCTATGAAGAGTGGGGGGGTGTGTTGCCAGGGATGGGATTTAGTGATTATTCTTACTGCAGCTTTTTGTTGGGTTATTATTGGCTTTAGGTGTGTTGCTGCGTTGACCCCCAAGCACAAATAGTATAGGTGAGGTATGGATAAATAAGTGAGTGGTATAGTGTGAGAAGGGCATTTTGCAGCACGTAGTATCGTATCTTGGAGAGGATCCCAACCGTTTTGGATACTTTTTTGGTTATATGTGGATAGGGGGTGCTGAAATTCAGGTTGTTGTCAAGGTATAAGCCTAGGAATTTTCCCCCATTTTTCAGGTAATTAGAGTGTTGTCAATCTTAATGTTAATTTGTGCATCTCTGCTCTGCTCCCCAAAATAATTATAGTAGGTTTTGTCAGTGTTAAGCGTAAGTTTATTGGCTGTCATCCAAGTCGTTTTTTTAATCAGCTCCTCATTCACAATGGTGTTGAGGGTGGCAAGATTAGGGTGAGAGATGACATAAGTCGTGTCATCAGCAAAGAGAAGGGGGTTTCGGGTGTTGGGATAACGTTTGGAAGGTCTTTTGATGTATATGAGGAAGAGCAGGGGACCAAGGACACTTCCCTGCGGAACTCCAGTATCAAGGGGCCCGTGTTGCTGATGCTGTGTCTTTAATTTTGACGTACTGATACCTATTGTAATGTAAGATTTAAAATAAGCAAGTGCATGGCCTCTTATACCGTAATGATCAAGTTTGTGGAGTAGGATGTGTGGTCTACTGTGTAAAAAGCTTTTCTTAGGTCAATAAAAATTCCTAGTGGATATTCCTTATTTTCCAACGCTGTGTAAAGCAGATCTAGCATTTTTATGATTGCATCATTAGTGCTTTTATTTTTCCTAAATCCAAATTGGCAGGGGTTGAGTATGTTTTGAGCCGTTATAAATGAATACAGTCTCCTGTGCACGAGTTTCTCAAAGATTTTGGATAGCAATGGTAAGTTAGATTTTGGCCTATAGTTGTTTAAGTCTGTAGGGTCACCACCTTTATGTATTGGTGTAACCCTTGCCATCTTGAGTAGTTTCGGGAAGGTGCTAGTCTCTAGTGACTTGTTAAAAAGTACAAGATAGAAGGAATTAGGGAAATTCCCATCTAGGTAGTCCCCGGCATGGGCATTGGTATGTGGGATTTTACTGGCGAGATTAGACCCTATGTTTGGGAGAAGAAGTCGTTTATCTTGTTAGCTGTGTCAGTGGGATGTAGTGGTGTTTCATTAGGTTTAGTTAGGACAATATTCTTGGTTTTTCTCAGTTTGTGGGTCCCTAGAATCTGAGAGTGTTTTACAGGTCTTTTTTATGTCTCCTCTAGTGTCTGTGAATCTACTGGAGTAGTATAGTTTTTTTGGCTTTCTTTATTACTTTGGTGAGAGCTGATAAATAGTGTTTAAGAGTATCTTTGTGCATTAAGCCCTGTCTATATTGCTTTTCATATTGGTGTTTTTTGTCAATGGATTTCAGAATGGTGCTGGTTAGCATGGGCAACCAAGCCGTTTGTTTGTGATCTGTTTTGTTTTTATAGGACAATGTTTGTTGTATGTCTAAGTAATTTGTTAAGAAAAATGTTCTGCCCAGTCATTCAATTACCATTGGCCTTGGAAAATTCTGTAGGCCAATCAACAGTCTCTAGGTCAGCTTTTGAACTTCCCCTTTCTGAGGCCCGTCATGGAGTCTAAATGAGACTTTGTTGTATTCAAGTGGTGGTTTACTAATGTTTGTCAGAGGAAGGTAGGGTAGTGGGTTGTAGTGCTATCTGTGATTATCCCTGATTTTAAGGGGGCTAGTATATTGGTCCATATGTGGTCTATTATGGTTGCACTTGTCTCAGTGAGCCTGGTTGGTTTAGTTATTGTTGGTATGAGAAGTGTGTTGTTCATATTGTTGATGAAATTAGTTACAGGCTGATCATCTAGTAAGCCAAGGTTGATGTTGAAGTCTCCAGCTAAGAGAAGGTGGTGCTTATTCATTTGTCTGTTTGTTATTAGTGACTTTAATTTCTCACTGAAATTTGGGGTGTTTTGTGTGAGGTATCCGGTAAATGGCACCGATTGTTATAGGCGTCTTAAGGTTTTTTACAGTAAAATTAGCAAAAATGTATTCCCCATATTCATCACTAAAGCAAGTGGTGCTAAGACAAGATATTGGTTAGAGTAAAGATTGCAATACCACCCCCCAAATTGGTTTGTTCTGCAGTTGTGAATTGCTGTGTATCCTGGTAGAGGGTAGATATCTATTGTCTCCTGTTTAAGGGCCCGGTCTCAGTAAGAATAATGCAGGAGAAGGGTGTCTTTAGTGATTTCAAGGAGTGCTAGGAGGTCATCATAGTGTTTGCCCTTTAAAGGGCCTGATGTTGTAGTTAAGTACTGATAGACTTTTAGCATTGTTTTAGGATAGTGGGGGCTTGTTTATGCTGTGTAATAAAGGCAGTTACTTTCCAATAGGTTTTTATTGGGTGTCAGATTATGGAGGTTTAGATCAGGGTCAATGTGATCAAAATCTTCTAGGTTTAAATTATGGTTATTTATATCCGAGTTGTGGTTGAGTTCTACTACTGAATCTGTAGTGGTAGGAAGTTTGGACAAGTATATAGCTAGAGTATTTTGGTCATGTAGGGTATTGTCACTACTACACATAATGAAGTTGATGTTGTCTATGTGTTGTGCTGGAATGAACTAAAGTACAACTAGGTATAAACTAGTATAAAATAAAAATACAAATTAAAAATGAAAAAGACTCTCACTTGTTAATTGCCACTAAGGTCTAATAATATTTTGTGGAGTCTATGTTTTAAGCTAGAATGAACTAAAGTACAATAGGTTTAATCTAATAATATAAAAATACAAATTAAAAATAGCACTAGTCTCTCATAGTAATTGCACTATGGTCTAATTTTAGTTTAATTTGGTATTGACTATGTATTGAGCTAGAAAGAGCTATAGTAAACTACGTTTAGTCTAATAATATAAAAAAAACAAATTACAAATAGCACCAGTCTCTCACTAGTAATTGCACTATGGGCTAGTATAGTGAATTTGGTACTGACTATGTATTGAGCTAGAATGAGCTAGAGTAAAACTGTGATTAATTAAAAAATATAATAAAGGAACAAGACTCTCAATTGTAATTGCACTAAGGTCATATATAAGTTGTTTTTCAAGAATTAGAGTATAATTAGATTTAAATTGACTGGATAAAATACACAAATTAAGGTGGCAAAATAATAAAAAAAAAAAAAAAAAAAATGATAAAAATAAAAATGGCAATGACTTGGTTATAATATGCTAGTAAGATGGTAGACAGGATAATATAAAAGTTGTAGTTGAAAATACTAGTTTAAAAAAGTATGGAATAAAAATGGTCAGTAGAAGAAGTTTGCAATAAGTTTGATCAATATAGTTTAAAGTAAAATTGGGCAATAATAGGGATTTAGAATAAAATTGGGCAATTGAGTATTTTTTAAAGTGAGGTAGAATTATTGAAGACAAGTTATGGTTAGTTTATAATAAAATAAGATGGAACAGTGATGTGATAGGTTGTAAAAAAGGAGATAGATTCTGTAGATATAATAACGAACATACTTAGGAAGGTTTTTAAATTCTTGTGGGGTTCGAGCTGTGATTGGATTAAAAGGGACGTGGTAATGTTACCTGTAAGTCAGGGAGGCTGGGATTGCTGGACTTAAAGCGGAGGGTCAAATGTGTCTTCATTAAAAGGGAGGTGATGAGGGAAAGTGTTGGGGGGGGGGGGGTTTGGCCAGGATCCATAACAGATTGCAACGGATGTATACAGGAGTTGAGTTGCATGAGTGTGAAACTGTTTTGAGGGCTCTGGCGTGGGATCGAGAGCCAACAAAGGTCAAAATAGGTAGGTTGTGTAGATTGTTAGCTGGGAGGGTTGTAGCGCCTGTAGAGGGAATTTTCTCCATGTATGCATGGGGAAGTATATGGAATAGGTTGAGTAGGATGAGGCTGCAACCTCGTGTTCGGGATGTAATGTATCGTTTTCTGCACGGCATTTTACCGTCGGGTGTGGTTCTACGGGATAGACGAGTCGTTGACGGGGAGGGGGGGGGGTGCGGGATGTGTGGTGGGGAGGAGTCGGCTTTTCATGTAACATATTTTTGTGACGGACTGAGGAGTGTCAAGGGGGGGTTTTAAATAGGGTGATATATAGGATTGGAGGTCAAGGAATTTCTGTATTGAGAGCATTAAGTTCGACGTGGGGGGTTGGGAGGAAAGTGTAATCAGAGCTGTGGGATACATTATGGCAGATTATATATATATATATATATATAAAATATATATATATATATATATATATATATATATATATATATATATATTATATATATATATTTATATATATATATATATATAATATATATATATAGTGTGGGGATTGCGGGGGAAACAGGTTAGTGAGGTGAAGAGGAGGGTGTTAGCAGTAACGCTCTATAAAACGGTATGTAGAAATAAAGAAATTTATGGGAGGAGGTGGGAGAGGGATTTTTCAGAAGGATATAGGCAACTTACGTTACAGGTTTTATTAGACTTGTAATATACGAGGGAGGATGGGGTACGATTGGAACGTATTACTGGGGCAGGGATGTCATGGGTGAAAACAGGGTCGCCTCCCTGGTAATGGATGACAAATGTTTGCGTGTGTGTTGGATGAGTGATTAACGTAAGGACCAAGGGTGCTAGCACCTGTGGAGCTGGCCAGTTTTTTTTTTGTCATGGACTATACACTATTCTATGTACATAGTAGTCTTAAGTCGTATTATTATGTTGTTATCTGTGTACACAGTTTTGTTATACAAAGATAGTACTGTGGTGTATGTGATGTGTAGGTTTATATGTATTCAACACATGCTTGTTGTATGTTCCCTCTTCGTTACTTTGTTTCAATTGTCATTTCAATGTACTTTGTATAGCATTATACAACGGTATTGTTCTTTGCCATGTGAAGTTTTTTTAGTTCATGTGATGTTCTAGGTTTTTGTATGTTAAGATGTACTTATAGGCTGTCAGCACCCTGATATTGGTTTTTCATGGCTATGTTCTTGACGTAAGTTTTGGCTGTATGGTATACAGATATATCTAGCCAGTTTATAGACGCATTCCTTTTGCGTCTGAGATTTTTGTATACGGGTTTATTGTAACTGTAATGAGTCGGTTTTGAGATCTAAGCTGTTTTCTTTGTATGTTTATTTGTATTTTGGTATATGTAAAGCTGTAATGTTAGGAATAAGTATGTAGATGTTCTAGTAGGATTATGATGTTAGGTTTTGGTTTATTGATTAATGAGAAGGCTGGAAGTAATTATTACATTTTCTCGTATATATTCTTTTCAATTGTAATGAGCCTTTGTCATATGTCATGTTATATGTAAAATTTATATGTAAGTTAGGTTTTGAGTCATTGAATGTTTATATATGTCAGTTCCTGACCCTGTTACTGTGTTTATTTGTAGCTATGTTCTTGCCGTAAGTTATTGTTGTATGTTATACAGCTATATCTTACGAGTATATAGGTGCAATCCATTTGTGTTAGTTTATTTCGTGTTGGGTTTCTTATGTCAATGGCCGAAACTTCAGGATTGAGATCCATACTGTTTCCTTTTATTTTTATTTTTATGTATACTGTATTGGTTTTAAATAAAATAAAAAAAAAAAAAAAAAAAAAGACTCCTCTTGCCTCTTCTACTGACTTTTCCTGCCTCTTCTACGGACTCCTCCTGCCTGTGCTACTTACACATCCTGTTTCTGCTACTGACTCATGCCTCTGCTACTGACTCATGCCTCTGCTACTGACTCATGCCTCTGCTACTGACTCATGCCTCTGCTACTGACTCCTTCCTCTCCTATTGACTCCTCTTGCCTCTTCTACTGACTCCTACTGCCTCTCTTACTGACTCCTCCTGCCTCTCCTACTGACTCCTTCTCTTCTTCTATAGCTCCTCCCAGAATGCTATGATACCAAGGGGTAAATTTAGTGTACTAGAATGAAAAATAAAAAAAAAAAAAAAAAATCAGAAAAGAATTCTAAAAAATCACTTCACATTCACATACATGTTTACCTGGTGAGTCATCACAAGAAATGTTTAAATTACTATAATTTGTTGTAGAAACATAGAATTACAATGGAATTTTCACCAAAATGTTGCCAGATTCTTAAACTATTTTTCTGTAAGCAAAACTTGTGGAAACTTATTCGGTCCTAAAAATTCCACATGGTAGACACGTCGTACGAAAATTCCAACATGTCATGGATGGAACGGCTGAGTTGGGTGGCCCTTACATCCACCCAAAACACACACACACACCCGGGTTGATGAAGGTGGTTGGAAGGTACATTTTAATTGATAGATTTACCCTTCAAGGAAGAAGTAGGAAGTTTATACTGTTAATGAACTAATATTAGGACTATTGAGGCAACTGTAGATAATAATAATGTAGACCTAAGACCCTAACGTAGGCAGTAATAGGCCGGTAATGTAGGCAGACCCTAGGTTATGTTAGCTAGGGAGAACTGGTAGCCCAAGTTTGAATGCTGGGGCATGGGGTTTTGAGACCACAGTTCCTCCTTCTAAGATCAGACACCATCAGAATAACAAGTGCCATGAACAGCAGGGCGGTGCCCCCACGTGTTTTCACATACTAGACCTGGGGAAATCTGGTGGAGGCACCTCCAAGTACAGTAGATGACTTCCTCCATCAGGCCCATACAGTAAGACAAGACCTCCCTTTCTTTCTCAGTATTCTGGCCAGTTTCTGGGGGGAATTTGCGAGTTGAACTGTGGGTCTTTGTGCAGCTGGACGGCCAATGATAGGCATGTGATGGCGTCTCCTCGTTGAGCTTAGACGCTAATGTCACTTCCTGCATAGTTGTACTAGGGGATACTCACCCCCTTGGAATCAGGAATTTCTGAGGTGCAGGCAGGTCACTAATACCGACTGAATATTGCAGGAATAAGGCTCCCGGTTGGACGTGGTTCTGAGGGGAAGTCCAGAGGGTTAGGCTAAAGCTTAGGGAGGTTGAAAACCGGGATATAATCTCAAACACCAAGTAAGTTAGTCCTTCTTTCGTGTATGCAGGTAAAAATTTCTTGCAACATCAGTCATTTATGGAAATCTGTTCTGTAAGCCACTTGTGAGGCTGAGGTAACAGCCTCAGGGCTCGGTGTCAACAGAGCTTGCCAGGGTAAACAACTCACGTGGAGGCAGTCCAGAAAATATTCACAAAACTCATTTTCCATACTTTTTCGATTTATTTAGTAATTCGTGAGCCGCGAATGCTACCTGTCCCTAAAGGGATGTCTTGATGCTGTTGGTGAGCTCTTTATTCAAGGAATTAGAGCTTCTCATTATCGTTCAGATCTTACCTGATCTGACTTCGATGGCTGAGCACTTTCTCACCAATATAATAAAAATATTTTTCAGTTTCAAACGAACATTTTGTAATCTTCACCTTATTATAATTAGTGTTTTTTTTTACAGTGGCTCATCACTTTACCCAGACTGTGTTGCACTCAGTGGTTTAACACTTTACCCAGACTGTTGTTGCACTCAGTGGTTTAACACTTTACCCAGACTGTTGTTGCACTCATTGGCTCATCGTTTTACCCAGACTGTTGTTGCACTCAATGGCTCATCGCTTTACCCAGACTGTTGTTGCAGTCATTGGCTTAACACTTTACCCAGACTTTACTTGCACTCACTGGTTTAACACTTTACCGAGACTGTTGTTGCACTCAGTGGCTCATCACTTTACGGACACTGTTATTGCACTCAGTAGCTTAACACTTTACAGAGACTTTTGTTGCAGTCAGTGTTTTAACACTTTACCCAGACTTTCGTTGCACTCAATGTTTTAACACTTTACCTGAGTATTAGTGCACTCAGTCAGTAGTTAGAACCTTACGATCCTGATGATCAGACTGTCACTCTTGTGATCCTGATGATCAGACTGTCACTCCAGTCATCCTGATGATCAGACTGTCACTCTTATGATACTGATGATCAGACTGTCACTCTTATGATACTGATGATCAGACTGTCACTCTTATGATACTGATGATCAGACTGTCACTCCTGTCATCCTGATGATCAGACTGTCACTCTTATGATACTGATGATCAGACTGTCACTCTTATGATCTTGATGATCAGACTGTCACTCTTATTATGCTGATGATCAGACTGTCAGTCTTATGATCTTGATGATCAGACTGCCACTCTTATGATCTTGATGATCAGACTGTCACTCTTATTATGCTGATGATCAGACTGTCAGTCTTATGATCTTGATGATCAGACTGCCACTCTTATGATCTTGATGATCAGACTGTCACTCTTATGATCTTGATCATACTGTCAGTCTTATGATCTTGATGATCAGACTGCCACTCTTATGATCTTGATGATCAGACTGCCACTCTTATGATCTTGATGATCAGACTGTCATCTTATGATCTTGATGATCAGACTGCACTCTTATGATCTTGATGATCAGACTGCCACTCTTATGATCTTGATGATCAGACTGCCACTCTTATGATCTTGATGATCAGACTGCCACTCTTATGATCTTGATGATCAGACTGCCACTCTTATGATCTTGATGATCAGACTGCCACTCTTATGATCTTGATGATCAGACTGTCACTCTTATGATCTTGATGATCAGACTGTCACTCTTATGATCTTGATCATACTGTCAGTCTTATGATCTTGATGATCAGACTGTCACTCTTATGATCTTGATGATCAGACTGTCACTCTTATGATCTTGATGATCAGACTGTCACTCTTATGATCTTGATGACCAGGCTGTCACTCTTATGATCCTGATGATCAGACTGTCACTCTTATGATCTTGATGATCAGACTGTCACTCTTATGATCTTGATGATCAGACTGTCACTCTTATGATCTTGATGATCAGACTGTCACTCTTATTATGCTGATGATCAGACTGTCAGTCTTATGATCTTGATGATCAGACTGTCACTCTTATGATCTTGATGATCACACTGTCACTCTTATGATCTTGATGATCAGACTGTCACTCTTATTATGCTGATGATCAGACTGTCAGTCTTATGATCTTGATGATCAGACTGTCACTCTTATGATCTTGATGATCAGACTGTCACTCTTATGATCTTGATGATCAGACTGTCAGTCTTATGATCTTGATGATCAGACTGTCAGTCTTATGATCTTGATGATCAGACTGTCACTCTTATGATCTTGATGATCAGACTGTCACTCTATTGATCTTGATGATCAGACTGTCACTCTTATGATCTTGATGATCAGACTGTCACTCTTATGATATTGATGATTAAACTGTTACACTTATGATCATGATGATCAGACTGTCACTCTTATGATTCTGATGATCAGACTGTCACTCTTATGATCTTGATGATCAGACTGTCTCTCTTATGATCTTGATGATCAGACTGTCACTCTTATGATATTGATGATTAAACTGTCACACTTATGATCATGATGATCAGACTGTCACTCTTATGATCTTGATGATCAGACTGTCAATCTTATGATGCTGATGATCAGACTGTCACTTTTATGATCTTGATCAGACTGTCACTCTAATGATTCTGATGATCAGACTGTCACTCTAATGATTCTGATGATCAGACTGTCACTCTTATGATCTTGATGATCAGACTGTCACTCTTATGATCTTGATGATCAGACTGTCACTCTTATGATCCTGATGATCAGACTGTCACTCTTATGATCCTGATGATCAGACTGTCATTCTTATGATCCTGATGATCAGACTGTCACTCTTATGATCCTGATGATCAGACTGTCACTCTTATGATCTTGATGATCAGACTGTCACTCTTATGATCCTGATGATCAGACTGTCACTCTTATGATCTTGATGATCAGACTGTCACTCTTATGATCTTGATGATCAGACTGTCACTCTTATGATATTGATGATTAAACTGTCACTCTTATGATCATGATGATCAGACTGTCACTCTTATGATCTTGATGATCAGACTGTCACTCTTATGATCTTGATGATCAGACTGTCACTTTTGAATATAAACGTCAGTATTCCTTCATTTTCGTTGTATTTAAGGATTGGTCGAGATAAGAGTTTTTTTATAAAATATATTATTTAAGACAGTGCATTACAATATATAAATAAATAAAATATCACATGAACTAGCTATTAGCAGATATAATGACCTACCATCATCCAATCCGCCCCACACGCCCACCCTCGTGTGGGCACGCTCCTCCTCACCCATTACCCAACCCGTACCAGGAGCTATAGCTCACAAGTTGACACCTGAGCACGCTGTAAAGCAGCAGAGATATGTACATTTATATACAAATAACATTGTCATACACCTCCAAGATTGAGTAAACTGCGATCTCAGGACCGCTTGCACAACCTGTATCACTGTTCAATGACAGGTTTGACCATAACTATACAAACATTTTGTTACAAAGAACGTGATATCTAATAATGATAGAGATCTCCAGTGAATACTAGAAAGGACTGCCCTTCTAGTATCCAGCCTGTTACTGGCTTTTTGTAACAAGTAGTCAGTATCCTGGTCCAATTATCCATTAGAATTTAGTAAGAATCAATAGTGCTTTAGGATTACAACTGGTAGGCTACTAACTAAAGAAATTGAAATTTAATGAGTTTATTAATAACAATAAAGTTGTCTAGGCGTATAAAATCAAAGTGAACTAAAGTAATCAAAATAATCACTTCTCTCGTGTACAGTAGTATTGTGCTGAAGGCACATATCACATTTTTATGGCTTTTAAGTACCGTCTGGTACATTGTTGCATTTAATAACATAATAAAAAATACATACAATTAAGTTTGTGTGTATGTGTGTAAGTGCTCTAAGTACGGTAGGTCTCAAGACTCGACTGCTTAACCCTGACTGACTAAAAAACCCGCATAAACCAAAATTCTTGGCCAACCCGACAGTCAAAAGCTTGCTTGAACAATAAAACGATGTAAGCGAAAAGCAATTTAAAAAAAGCAACACGACACAGAACAGGAACAATTAGATAATATAATGAACTAAAAAGGACCACTCGATCCTCCACAAAAATCAAAAACCCATATACTGAATCT
>NC_069445.1:39449775-39478576 GCF_026875155.1 Cherax quadricarinatus | reverse complement strand
TCATCAAGATCATAAGAATGGCAGTCTGATCATCAAGATCATAAGACTGACAGTCTGATCATCAGCATAATAAGAGTGACAGTCTGATCATCAAGATCATAAGAGTGACAGTCTGATCATCAGTATCATAAGAGTGACAGTCTGATCATCAGTATCATAAGAGTGACAGTCTGATCATCAGGATGACAGGAGTGACAGTCTGATCATCAGCATAATAAGAGTGACAGTCTGATCATCAGCATAATAAGAGTGACAGTCTGATCATCAAGATCATAAGACTGACAGTCTGATCATCAGCATAATAAGAGTGACAGTCTGATCATCAGTATCATAAGAGTGACAGTCTGATCATCAGTATCATAAGAGTGACAGTCTGATCATCAGGATGACAGGAGTGACAGTCTGATCATCAGGATCGTAAGGTTCTAACTACTGACTGAGTGCACTAATACTCAGGTAAAGTGTTAAAACATTGAGTGCAACGAAAGTCTCTGTAAAGTGTTAAGCTACTGAGTGCAATAACAGTGTCCGTAAAGTGATGAGCCACTGAGTGCAACAACAGTCTCGGTAAAGTGTTAAACCAGTGAGTGCAAGTAAAGTCTGGGTAAAGTGTTAAGCCAATGACTGCAACAACAGTCTGGGTAAAGCGATGAGCCATTGAGTGCAACAACAGTCTGGGTAAAGTGATGAACCACTGAGTGCAACAACAGTCTAGGTAAAGTGTTAAACCACTGAGTGCAACAACAGTCTAGGTAAAGTGTTAAACCACTGAGTGCAAGAACAGTCTGGGTAAAACGATGAGCCAATGAGTGCAACAACAGTCTGGGTAAAGTGTTAAACCACTGAGTGCAACAACAGTCTGGGTAAAGTGTTAAACCACTGAGTGCAACAACAGTCTGGGTAAAGTGATGAGCCACTGTAAAAAAAAACACTAATTATAATAAGGTGAAGATTACAAAATGTTCGTTTGAAACTGAAAAATATTTTTATTATATTGGTGAGAAAGTGCTCAGCCATCGAAGTCAGATCAGGTAAGATCTGAACGATAATGAGAAGCTCTAATTCCTTGAATAAAGAGCTCACCAACAGCATCAAGACATCCCTTTAGGGACAGGTAGCATTCGCGGCTCACGAATTATTAAATAAATCGAAAAAGTATGGAAAATGAGTTTTGTGAATATTTTCTGGACTGCCTCCACGTGAGTTGTTTACCCTGGCAAGCTCTGTTGACACCGAGCCCTTAGGCTGTTACCTCAGCCTCACAAGTGGCTTACAGAACAGATTTCCATAAATGACTGATGTTGCAAGAAATTTCACCTGCATACACGAAAGAAGGACTAACTTACTTGGTGTTTGAGATTATATCCCGGTTTTCAACCTCCCTAAGCTTTAGCCTAACCCTCTGGACTTCCCCTCAGAACCACGTCCAACCGGGAGCCTTATTCCTGCAATATTCAGTCGGTATTAGTGACCTGCCTGCACCTCAGAAATTCCTTATTCCAAGGGGGTGAGTATCCCCTAGTACAACTATGCAGGAAGTGACATTAGCGTCTAAGCTTAACGAGGAGACGCCATCACATGCCTATCATTGGCCGTCCAGCTGCACAAAGACCCACAGTTCAACTCGCAAATTCCCCCCAGAAACTGGCCAGAATACTGATGGAGGAAGTCATCTACTGTACTTGGAGGTGCCTCCACCAGATTTCCCCAGGTCTAGTATGTGAAAACACGTGGGGGCACCGCCCTGCTGTTCATGGCACTTGTTATTCTGATGGTGTCTGATCTTAGAAGGAGGAACTGTGGTCTCAAAACCCCATGCCCCAGCATTCAAACTTGGGCTACCAGTTCTCCCTAGCTAACATAACCTTGGGTCTGCCTACATTACCGGCCTATTACTGCCTACGTTAGGGTCTTAGGTCTACATTATTATTATCTACAGTTGCCTCAATAGTCCAAAATATTAGTTCATTAACAGTTAAACTACCTACTTCTTCCTTGAAGGGTAAATCTATCAATTAAAATGTCCCTTTCCAAACCCACCTTCATCAACCCGGGTGTGGTGTGTGTTTTGGGTGGATGTAAGGGCCACCCAACTCAGCCGTTCCATCCTGACATGTTGGAATTTTCGTACGACGTGTCTACCTGTGGAATTTTTAGGACCGAATAAGTTTCCCAAGTTTGCTTACAGAAAAATAGTTTAAGAATCTGGCAACTTTTGGTGAAAATTCCATTGTAATTCTATGTTTCTACAACAAATTATAGAAATTTTAAAAACATTTCTTGTGATGACTCACCAGGTAAACATGTATGTAAAATGTGAAGTGTTTTTTTAGAATTTTTTTTCTGATTTTTTTATTTTTTTTTTATTTTCATTCTAGTACACTAAATTTACCCCTTGGTATCATAGCATTCTGGGAGAGCTATAGAAGAAGAGAAGGAGTCAGTAGGAGAGGCAGGAGGAGTCAGTAAGAGAGGCAGTAGGAGTCAGTAGAAGAGGCAAGGGGAAGTCAATAGGAGAGGAAGGAGTCAGTAGCGAGGCATAGTCAGTACAGAGGCATGAGTCAGTAGCAGAGGCATGAGTCAGTAGAAAGGGGCATGAGTCAGTAGCAGAGGCATGAGTCAGTAGCAGAAACAGGATGTGTAAGTAGCACAGGCAGGAGGATCCGTAGAAGAGGCAGGAAAAAGTCAGTAGAAGAGGCAAGAGGAGTCTTTTTTTTTTTTTTATATTTTATTTAAAACCAATACAGTATACATAAAAATAAAAATAAAAGGAAACAGTATGGATCTCAATCCTGAAGTTTCGGCCATTGACATAAGAAACCCAACACGAAATAAACTAACACAAATGGATTGCACCTATATACCGTAAGATATAGCTGTAAAAAACATACAACAATAACTTTACGGCAAGAACATAGCTACAAATAAACACAGTAACAGGGCCCATGAACTGACATATATAAACATTCAATGACTCAAAATCTAACTTACATATAAATTTTACATATAACATGGACATATGACAAGGCTAATTACAATTGAAAAGAATATATACGAGAAAAAAGTAATAATTACTTCCAGCCTTCTCATTAATCAATAAACCAAAAACCCAACATCATAATCCACTAGAACATCTACATGCTTATTCCTAACATTACAGCTTTACATAATACCAAAATACAAATAAACATACAAAGAAAACAGCTTAGATCTCAAAACCGACTCATTACAGTTAACAATAAACCCGTATAACAAAAATCTCAGACGCAAAAGGAATGCGTCTATAAAAATGGGCTAGATATATCTGTATACCATACAGCCAAAACTTATGTCAAGAACATAGCCATGAAAAACCAATTCAGGGTGCTGACAGCCTATAAGTACATCTTAACATACAAAACCTAGAACATCACATGAACTAAAAAAAACTTCCCCATGGCAAAGAACAATACCGTTGTATAATGCTATACAAAGTACATTGAAATGACAATTGAAACAAAGTAACGAAGAGGGAACATACAACAAGCATGTGTTGAATACATATAAACCTAGACATCACATACACCACAGTACTATCTTTGTATAACAAAACTGTGTACACAGATAACAACATAATAATACGACTTAAGACTACTATGTACATAGAATAGTGTATAGTCCATGACAAAAAGAAAACTGGCCAGCTCCACAGGTGCTAGCACCCTTGATCCTTACATTATTCACTCATGCATCACTCATCCAACACACACGCAAACATTTGTCATCCATTACCAGGGAGGCGACCCTGTTTTCACCCATGACTTCCCTGCCCCAGCAATACTTTCCAATCGTACCCCCCCTCCCTCGTATATTACAAGTCTAATAAAACCTGTAACGTAAGTTGCCTATATCCTTCTGAAAAATCCCTCTCCCACCTCCTCCCATAAATTTCTTTATTTCTACATACCGTTTTATAGAGCGTTACTGCTAACACCCTCCTCTTCACCTCACTAACCTGTTTCCCCCGCAATCCCCACACTATATATATATATATATAATCTGCCATAATGTATCCCACAGCTCTCATTACACTTTCCTCCCAACCCCCCACGTCGAGACTTAATGCTCTCAATACAGAAATTCCTTGACCTCCAATCCTATATATCACCCTATTTAACCACCCCTTGACACTCCTCAGTCCGTCACAAAAATATGTTACATGAAAAGCCGACTCCTCCCCACCACACATCCCGCACCCCCCCCCCCCCCCTCCCCCGTCAACGACTCGTCTATCCCGTAGAACCACACCCGACGGTAAAATGCCGTGCAGAAAACGATACATTACATCCCGAACACGAGGTTGCAGCCTCATCCTACTCAACCTATTCCATATACTTCCCCATGCATACATGGAGAAAATTCCCTCTACAGGCGCTACAACCCTCCCAGCTAACAATCTACACAACCTACCTATTTTGACCTTTGCTGGCTCTCGATCCCACGCCAGAGCCCTCAAAACAGTTTCACACTCATGCAACTCAACTCCTGTATACATCCGTTGCAATCTGTTATGGATCCTGGCCAACCCCCCCCCCCCACACACTTTCCCTCATCACCTCCCTTTTAATGAAGACACATTTGACCCTCCGCTTTAAGTCCAGCAATCCCAGCCTCCCCTTACTTACAGGTAACATTACCACGTCCCTTTTAATCCAATCACAGCTCGAACCCCACAAGAATTTAAAAACCTTCCTAAGTATGTTCGTTATTATATCTACAGAATCTATCTCCTTTTTTACAACCTATCACATCACTGTCCCATCTTATTTTATTATAAACTAACCATAACTTGTCTTCAATAATTCTACCTCACTTTAAAAAATACTCAATTGCCCAATTTTATTCTAAATCCCTATTATTGCCCAATTTTACTTTAAACTATATTGATCAAACTTATTGTAAACTTCTTCTATTGACCATTTTCATTCCATACTTTTTTAAACTAGTATTTTCAACTACAACTTTTATATTATCCTGTCTACCATCTTACTAGCATATTATAACCAAGTCATTGCCATTTTTATTTTTATCATTTTTTTTTCTTTTTTTTTTTTATTATTATTTTGCCACCTTAATTTGTGTATTTTATCCAGTCAATTTAAATTTAATTATACTCTAATTCTTGTAAACAACTTATATATGACCTTAGTGCAATTACAATTGAGAGCCTTGTTCCTTTATTATATTATTAGATTAATCACAGTTTTACTATAGCTCATTCTAGCTCAATACATAGTCAATACCAAATTCACTATACTAGACCATAGTGCAATTACTAGTGAGAGACTGGTGCTATTTGTAATTTGTATTTTTATATTATTAGACTAAACGTAGTTGTACTATAGCTCTTTCTAGCTCAATACATAGTCAATACCAAATTCACTATATTAGACCATAGTGCAATTACTAGTGAGAGACTGGTGCTATTTTTAATTTGTATTTTTATATTATTAGATTAAATTCAGTTGTACCATAGCTCATTCTAACTCAATACATAGTCAATACCAAATTCACTATATAGACCATAGTGCAATTACTAGTGAGAGACTAGTGCTATTTTTAATTTGTATTTTTTATATTATTAGATTAAACCTATTGTACTTTAGCTCATTCTAGCTTAAAACATAGACTCCACAAAAAGTCATTATTAGACCTTAGTGCAATTACAAGTGAGAGTCTTGTTCTATTTTTAATTTGTATTTTTATATTACTATTTATACCTAGTTGTACTTTAGTTCATTCCAGCACAACACATAGACAACATCAACTTCATTATGTGTAGTAGTGACTATACCCTACATGACCAAAATCTCTAGCTATATAACTTGTCCAAACTTCCTACCACTACAGATATCAGTACTAGAACTCAACACACAACTCAGATATAAATAACCATAATTTAAACCTAGAAGATGATTGATCACGTTGACCCTGATCTAAACCTCCATAATCTGACACCCAATCAAAGCCTATTGGAAAGTAACTGCCTTTATTACACAGCATCACAAGCCACCACTATCCTAAACAATGCTAAAAGTCTATCAGTACTTAACTACAACATCAGGTCCTTAAGCAAACACTATGATGACCCCTAGCACTCCTTGAATCACTAAAGACAACCCTTCTCCTGCATTATTCTTACTGAGACCTTGGCTTAAACAGGACACAATAGATATCTACCCTTACCAGGATACACAGCAATTCACAACTGCAGACCAAACCAAGTTGGGGGTGGTATTGCAATCTATTACTCTAACCAATTATCTTGTCTTAGCACCACTTGCTTTAGTGATGAATATGGGGAATACATTTTTGCTAATTTTACTGTAAAAAAACCCTTTAAAAGACGCCTAAAAACAATGGGTTTCCCCATTTCCCGGGTTTTACCCCCACCCCAAACACCCCAAAAATTTCAGTGAAAAATTAAAAAGGCCCACTAATAACAAACAGACAAAGGAAAAAGGGCAACCCCCTTTTCTTTTAATTGGAGATTTTCAACATAAACCCTTGGAAAAATTTAGATGATAAAGCCTGAAACAAATTTTTCATAAACCCAAATAAAACAACCCCCTTTCTTCCCCAACAAAAACTAAACCAACCAGGCTAATTTGAGAAAAAGTGCAACCAAAATGGGACCAATTTTGGACCAATATACTACCCCCGGGCCTTTAAAAAAAATCGGGGGAAATCACAAAATACACTAACAGACCCATCCCCTTAACTTCCCCCCTGAAAAAACATTAGTAAACCACCACTTGAAAAAAACAAAGTCTCTTTTAGACTCCAGGGCGAGGCCTCAGTAAGGAAGTTCACAGCTCCCTAGAGATTGTTGTTTGGGCCCTACAGAATTTTCCAAGGAATGGGTTTTGATGACGGACAGACATTTTTTTTTAAACAAATTACTTAAATTTTTAACAAAACAAACTTTTTCCCTATAAAAAAAAAAAGATCACAAACAAACGGCGGGGTTTGGGCCCATGGCAAACCAGCCCCATTCTAAAAATCCATTGACAAGAAACACCTATGAAAAGCAATATAGCCCAGGGTTTAAATACACAAAGAACTCTTAAACATTTTCATCAGCTCTCACCGGGGGTAAAAAAGGGAAACCCCAAAACATATATTACTCCAGTAGATTCCCCGGGGGGGGGGGAAAAAACAGAGGAGAATAAAAAAGCCCTGAAAAAAACATCTCTCAGATTTTTGGGGGAACCCTCAAACTGAGAAAAACCAAGAATTTTGGTCCAAAACTAAACCAAATTTAAAACACCACTACACCCCACGACCCCCGCTAACAAGTTTAAACACTTCTTCTAAAACATAGGATCTAAACTCCCCAGAAAAAAATCCCACTTTCCCAATGCCCATCCCGGGGGATTACATGAGGGGAAAAATTTCCCAAATTTCCTTCTTTCTTGTACTTTTTAAAAAAGTCCCTAGGACTGGGCCACCTTCCCGAAATTTACTCAAGATGGCAAGGGTTAAAACCAATCAAAAATTTGGGTGACCCCTAAAACCTTTAAACAACTATGGGCCCCAATTCTAACTTACCATTGCTATCCAAAATTTTTGGGAAAGGAAACCCTCGTGCACAGGGGGATTGTATTATTTATAACGGTCAAAAAACCCTTACTCAAAACCCCCCTCCCAATTTGGATTTGGGAAAAATAAAAGCACTAATGATGCAATCTAAAAAGCTAGATCTGTTTTAACCCCCAGCGTTGGAAAAATAAGGAATATCCCCCAAGGTTTTTTTTAAATTGCCCTAAGAAAAACTTTTGACACAGTAAAAAAAAAAGGGACTTTCCTACTCCACAAACTTGATCTTAAAGGGTATAAGGGGCCATGCATTTGGGCTTATTTCAAAATCTTACTTTAAACTAATGGGTATCAGGTACGTCAAAATTAAAGACACAGCCATCAGCAACACGGCCATTTGGTACTGGAGTTCCGCGGGAATGCCCTTGGCCCCCTGCTAATTCCTATAACAATCAAATAAACCTTTCCCAAAAAACGTACCCCCAAACATTTAAACCCCAAATCTCTTTGCTGTGACCCGACTTATGTCATCTCTCACCCTAATCTTGCCACCCTCAAACCCCTTTGTAAATTTAGGAGCTGTTTTTAAAAAAATCGACTTGGATGACAGCCAAAAAACTTACGCTTAACACGGGAACAAAACCTACTATATTATGTTTGGTAGCAGGGGCGGGAAAGAGGGAAAAAAATTTAACTTTAAAAGTTTAAACAACACTCTAATTACCAGAAAAAATTTTGGGGGGAAAATTCCTGGGCTTTTACCTTGAAAAACAACCGAATTTCGGGCACCCATTTTTCCAGCATTTTAACCCAAAAAGTATCCAAAACGGTTGGGACCCTCCCCAAGAAAAGATAGAAAACAACGTGCTGCAAAATGCCCTTCTAAACCTATACCACTCATTTAAATTTACCCAATACCTCACCTTTTTACTTTTTGTGCGGGGGGTTTCAACTGCAAAACCCCCCCCAAAAGCCAAAAATTTAAAACCCAAAAAAAAGCGCAGAAAGGGAATAATCACTAAATCCCATCCCTGGCAACAAAACCCCCCCACTCTTCATAGATTTTAAACCCTTACTCCCAGTTATTTTTACATCCAACTTATTTACTGGGAAAATTTTACATTTTACGGGGCCCTTTTAAACCTAATTTCAACCTTGGCCAAAAACGCTTTTTTTTGATAGTTGGGGACAGAACTCACGGGCAAACCCCAGACCAAACATCTCTACGACTTTCCCCCCGTGTCCGACAAAAACCTTTTTAAAAAAAATTAAATTGTATGTAAAAGGGCCCCTTTAAAATTTGGAAAAACCCTACCTGGGGAACTCTAGAAACTGTTCGAAGTAGGGTTCTTCTTTCCAAAAAGGTTGAACAAATTTTTTTGAAAAAATTTTTCAAAAATTTTCAACACAACTCTAGAATTGGCAGAAAAATTCCCATCAATTTTTTCAAAAACAACCATTTTTTCATTTTAAACCCCCAAAATACCCCCCAAACCCCTAACTAACGAATACCACCTGGGGGTTCCCACATTACACTCATTTCACTCTTTTAAACCCTAAACAAAAATTTAATTAAATTTTCAATTTTTTAAAATAATGAACCTGTGATACTCCCGTATGAAACTAGTACTGTGCCAAAACAAAAGTTTTTCCACTTTTGCTAAACTTAAAAAATTTAGTATTTAGTCCCCTTAGCCATAATACCAACTTCCCCTAAATTAATTTTTGTAATATTTTCCCAATTTTAAGAAAAAAAAAAAAAGTATCCCGAAATGCCTACCATGCTAAGCTTTTCTAGGGGTAAAACTCGAAAACCACAATTTTATTTTGCATGAAAAAAACACAAAAACCCAAATTTCGTAAACTCGGGCATTGTAACCCTTAAAGAAAAAAACTTTGAATTTGAATTTGTTTTAAAATTTTTGGCCCAGTTAAGGGGGAACCCGGCGCCCCAAACGTGCCATATTTTGGGCTATACAGTAAGAATTAATAACAATGGCACGCTGCCCCAAGGGGTCAAATGAAAAAAGGTCGCAATGCACCCAAGCGCCCCCGGGAAACCCTTTTCCTAACCCAAAAATCGAGTTTTCCCAGGGCGTTGCCACAGTTAGATCGTCGGGTTAAATAGACCACAAATTTTTAATGAATTCGCCTGCTTCCACAAAAACTGAAATTTCCCCCAATAAACCCTTTCCCCTGCCCAAGCTCCTAACCCCATAACCAAAGGGGATTTTTGAATTTACCCTATACCAGTTCCCCCGGCAAAACATTCGTACTCCCCCATCTTTAAAGTGTCCATTGACTTCCCCCCCCCCTGATCAAAAGTTTTATCAACCACATACCCCAAATTTAAAAATGGCCAAACCCTCCCCCAACCTCAAAACCCTGGGCCCTCTATGTGAACCCAAAAACTGCTCTACCCAAACTATAAAAGGGGTCCTGTTTCGCACACAAAAAAATAATTGTGCATAGGGGCAAAAACCCTTTCCTTTAAATTTCCCCTACCCCATTTTCAAAAACCCTTCCCCCACCCTTCGACCCATTTAAACTGTCCCTCCCATTGGCACCTCCATTACAAAGCCTCAACCAAACCCCCCATTTCTCCCCAAACCCTGACCCCTGAGGGTGGTTTCCAAAAGCTTTCCCATCCACTCTAAAGTTGGGCCCTTTTCCAATCGGAGTCACCAAAAACCCCCCCCACTCCCCCCCCCTTTTCCTCCCCAAAATCCCCAAGTAACCCTTTCCCCTCCACCCTAGAACCCCCCCTTTGGGAAACCAAACGAGTTTTTTTGAAAATACCGGGCCCCCCCCCCCCCCACACCTTTACCCCCCAATTTTCCCCAAAAACTTAGCCCTAACAAAGGGATCGCCCGGGAATCCGAAGCGTATGCTTGGGCCCCCTTTCCCTTTGGTCCAAAAACAACGACATTCCTTTTCCTGCTTCTCAAACCCCGCTTCATCTTTCCCTTTATGCAATTTAAAAAACCTAACCAAAAAATGCCTCATTAATTCCCCCAAAGCTGCTGATAAAACTCCCGGGGGGAGGGCCATCAATTCCCCCGGTGCTTTGCCTTTCGCGTTCCCCCTTAAAGCCCTCTATATTTCCCCCCCAGTTATTTCCCCCCCCAGTTCTTCCCTATCACTGTTTTCGCAAGGGGCATTTCCACACTCCCCCACAAACCCGGTTTTAAAACCCCCTCCTCTACCCCTTTTTCGTTTCCCAGTACCCTCATAGCACTTGTCAGGCCCAAAAGCCCCCATTTTCCCTTTTGTAGCTTGTATGGGCCCGCCCCCCCCCCCTGTACCCCCCCTATTTGATCAAGAACCTCAACCATGGGTTTTAGTCATTGCCCGCTGTCTTTTTTTTTCCTACGCAATACGCCATGAAGGTTTTATCCCCCCTATAACAAACCTTTTTCCAACCCCCCCTGTACCCACACTGCTTGGAACCTCTACCTGAAACCCCACGCAGACTCCTTTTAAATTTCCATAAAACTCCTTTGGATAAGTGCCTGCACCGCCCCCCTCGCATAACAACCCCGTAACCTATCCCCAAAAAGTTGGCAAGCCCAATTTTAAAGAATTGATTCGTTTTCCTTCCTTTATGTAAAAATTGCTTTAATTCCCTTCTTTAGCTAAAAACCCTCCCACCACATCCCCCACATTCTCTACCCCCCTTTACCTCTGCACGGGAACCCCTTTCCCCCAGCGTTGCAAATCCCTCAATCCCCCCCCATCCCCCCGCCTAACACACTTGGGATTTAACTTCCAAAACCCCTAAATAAACCTGCTAGTGGGCTCCCACGCCACCTCTGCACTACCGGCCCCCATTTATCCGGAAAAAAGCTACTTTTATTTTTACGGAAAAAAAGTCAAACCCCAAAACCCCTTTAGAAATATACAGCCTATCCAACCTGCCCATAAACCCCTTTTTACAAAAGTATTTCTTTTACCCCCCTCCACTTCCTCCAAACCCCCATCCCGCAATGGAAAATCCCCAAAAAGATCTCGCAAGGCAGCCGACAGTGCCCCGCCTCTTTTGGGTTTCCAAAGTCAGCCCCCAATAACGCAGTTCCCTTTCCCCCCCTATGATGGCCCCCGCAGGTAAACCACGTAAGAAGAAAAATAGTTTTTTTCACATACAAAATCCCTTTTTTCCCCCCACCTTTAATTTTTTGCTGGTGCATTTCCATTACAAAAGTACCCTCTTTTTCCCCAACCACCACCCCTCCACGCCAATACTCTCCCCCCCCCCCCCTCCCCTTCTTAGCAACACAAACGGGCTCGCCTCCCTGTCAATAACCCACCCACCTTTCAGGAAAGTTTCAGATGGCAGAGTCATGGAACCCGAAAAACCCCTTTCCCCTCGAGCACTTTTTCCCCCTTTAAAATTTTGTTTTTTGCAGGAACACTACACCCACCTATATTTATAAAAGAAAAAATTCGAAACCATTCCCCCTTCACACTATTAAAAACAGTCCATTTTAAGGGTTACAAATCCCTACAACCCAAGGCCTCTTTTATAGTTTTCCCAAACCCTTCCCCGCTTCATTTTAAACCCAGGGCCCCCCTGCCCCAGAGCCAGCACAAGGCTTTTAACCCCAAACCAACCAACCCCCCCCCCTTTTTTTTTGTTTCCTCTTAAACGTGACTACCTCGACAGTGGGTTTTCCTTCCTCCCAGACCTCGGGGCCGGCGTCAGGGCATCATCTAGTCTGACCCCCCGCCGCTCTCTTCCTCGTGTGCCCCCACATCCCCAAATTACTAAAGAGGTTTCCCTCACGATGTACCTCAACCTCCCCCACGCCTCGTTTCACAGCACACGGCGACCAAATCACGCCCTTTCTAGTTGGCCCCCTTTTAAACCCCGCTATGGGTTTTTTTTTCATTACATTCCTCTAAGGCAAGCAGTGCCTCTCACCGCTCTGGAAAAACATCCTGTGCAGGGGGGGCGGGCAATGTCCATAACACTTCCTGAAACTTTTCCTCTGGGGCCTGCACCTCCTCCTGCACTTTTCACTTCTGTAATTTTCCCCCTTTCTTTTGTAACAGATTCCCTTTTTTGTCCGCTTACCTCCCCCACGCCCCGTCCCCCCCTCTTTGGGAAACCTCCCCTATTCACTCCACAAGCGCCCAAGCCCTTTTCTTTCGCATGGGCTCTCAAAAGCTATCCCGCTGGTAAATGGTGCTTTTACCGTTTGTGCAGGGGCCCTCCTTTCTTCACCCCAATTTCTGCCGCCATTGGTCGTTTTCGCCCCCCATATTCTGCACGTACATCTTTTGTCCCGGGATACGATACCATTAAATTGCGTCCTGAAGGCCCTTTCCCCACGACATAAGACGGTATGGGGTTCTCAAAAGTCCCCTTCGGGGAAAAAGGGTTTTTTCCAGGGCGGCCCCTGTAAGCACCCGCCATCCACTTCCTTGGTTTTGGGAAAATGTATGGTCCCCCTTTTGCCTCAAAAACATTCCCGATGCAGCCTCATCTGTTCAAAAAGGGATATTACGAACTTAACCCACGTAAATGGCGGAAAATACGTCGAAATTTAAAAGCAAACCCTTTACGCTGGAGTGGCGTTCCCAAAACCACGGGTTTTTGGGGAAACTTGTACCAAAGACCGTATAAAGGCCCGGGGAAATTTAGTTTTTACGAAGATTCTGTAAGCCCCAATTTAGGGGTACACCATAACCCCATGTCTTTTGGGAACCATAGGTCTCCCTAAAAGATTGTTGGGAGTTACCTGCGCTGAAGAGGGTGAAATCGCCCCCACGAAGCAGCTCAATACCAATGGTAAATTTTCGCACCTCCTCACAAATCAGGGGCCTTTTTGAAACCGGAGCTCGCCTGAAAAACAGCAGAGGGGGGGCAGAGGGAAACCGCCCCAAACCCTGGTCAGGCCCGCGAATCTAGAGGAGTCAAATAGAAGGCAGGAAAAAATCATTAGAAGGGAAAGGAAGGGGTCAGTAGAAGAAGCGGAAAGGAAATCAAAAAGGGGGGGTAGGGGTCAGTAGGGGAGGCAGGAGGGGTCTTTGGAGGGGTAGGACCAATAGGGGAGACAGGAGGTCATAGAAAAAGGCAGGAGGAGTTTTAGTAGGAGAAGGGGCCCGAGGAATCAGTAGGAGGGCAGAAAAAAAAGGGAAATTTCTTTGGGCAGTAGTTTGGTCATCGGCCAAAAAATATCTTGTCGGGTTTCCCAACAAATTTTAAAAATTTAAAATTTTTTTTCCTTCCTATCACAAAATTTTTCCAAAGTGGAAAAGCAGACATTTAAAATAAACAAAAATAAAATCAAAAATAAAGACGGCCAAAAAAATAATATTTAAAATATTATAGGGGGGGAGTGTGGCGGGCCCGACCATAAAAATAAATCAACGTTTTCCCTCTGGTACCTTGGGGCTTTTTTTCTAAAGAAAACGATTTAAAAAAACCCGGGGAAAATTTTAATAAATCACTAATATAACAAAAAAAAAAAAGTTTAAAGCGATTTTCGGGAATTTTTTTTTACTTTTTATGTAAACGGGTTTCACTTTTGCCCTTTCCCAATTGTCGGAATAAGCTTTTGGTCTATTTTTGTTTAAAAGGACCCAATTTTTGATGATTAGATTTAAATGATTTTTACAGGAACATAAAACAAATGGAAATAAGTCACTCTGATTTTTTTAAGTTATCCTGGGCTCTCTACACATATGCTGCTATGTATGATAATCAAAGTAACTGTATTTGTGTATACTTGAAAAAACCCTACTTATTTACTTACTTAAGAGTGTTTAAAATTTTGATGATGTAACTTTGGGAAAATCTCAAACATTTTGGATTTTGTGTGGGAGAAAAAAGGCAGATATTTTGGGGGAATGTCAACTACATACCGTATGTTTTCTTTCGACATAAAGATAAGGTAATATTACATTATTTTAGATCATTGGAATTTCGGGTTAGGATTGTTTTATCAGTAGGATGTGACCGCAAAGCTGGTGGCAGTGCCAGGACGTGCTGTTATGCTGCCAAGTGCCCCTACTCAGTAAATATTTTTTTTCTTACTTGTTTTTTGGGGATCCTATTGAAATTTTGTCACAGTTCATTAAATATATGCTTTTGTGAAATTTGTCTGGCCTGCCTCCATGTGAGTTGTCTACCCTGGCAAGCTCTGTTGACCAGGGCTCTGAGGTCGGTACCTCAGCCTCACAAGTGGCTTATAGGACAGATTTTCATAAATGACTGATGTTCAAGAGTTTATTCTCTATAAGGATTACAATGCGAGTTTACAGAAATTTTGGGTTTTTGTTTGGTTTACATGTAGTAAATTGTGGGTTACAGAGTGTACCACTAGAAAAGCTTAGCATGGCTAGGCATTTCGGGCACACTTAGTTTTATTCTTAATTGTAAAATATTACAAATTATGAGGTAAGTTGGTATTATGGCTAAGTGACTAAATAAATAGTTTGTGAGTTAGCAATGTGAAAAGCTTTTGTTTTTGGCCAGTACAAGTTTCAGTATTTGGAGTATCACAGGATTCATTATTTTAAGATGAATTTAATATTTCTGTTATGGTCCAAATGAGTGAGTGAGTGTAAGTGTGAACCCCCCAGGTGGTATTTGTAGTTATTTTGACGGGGTGAATCAGGGGATAAGTTTTTTTCCCAATGGTAGTTTTAAAAAGGTGATAAATTTGTGTCTGCATTTAAATTTTTCTCAGGGGGGGTTTATTCCAATTTTGGGGGTTTTTGACATACAGGAATTTTTGTAAAGGTTTAGCCCGGACCCCCGGGGGAATGTCGTAAAAGATGTTTTTTGTCGGGTTTGGTTATGCCTGGGGGTTTTCTGTCACAAACTTCAAAAAAGCATTTTAGGTCAAGGTTAAATATTGGGTTTTAAAGGCCCTTTAGATGTAGATTGCAAAGTATAAGTGTGGATGAAATAAAAGGGGGAGAAAATTTAGACCCAATAAAGGGAAGTGGGGGGGTGTTTTGCCAGGGAGGGGAATTTAGGATTATTCTACTGCAGTTTTTGGGTTGGGGTTTAAATTATTTTTAGGTGGTTGCTGCATTTGACCCCCCAAGCACAAATAGCTTTGGTGAGGTATGGATAAAAAAAGTGATTGGAAATAGTGTGAAAAGGGTTTTTTCGGCACAAAGTATCGTTTTTGGGAGAGGCCCCAACCGTTTTGGATACTTTTTGGCTAAATGCAAAATATGGGTGCTGAAATTCAGGTTTTTTTCCAAAGAAATTTAAACCCCTGGGAATTTTCACCCCTTTATTTTTTGGTAATTGGGAGTGTTGTCAATTTTTAAATTGTTAATTTGTCCCATCCCCCTTCTCTGTCCCAAAACATAATATGAAGGTTTTGTCGTGTTAAGCGTAAGTTTTTTGGCTGTCCCCCAAGCGATTTTTTTAATCAGTCCTCATTCACAAGGGTTTTTGAGGGTGGAAAAGATTAGGGGAGAGAGAAAAAGGGTCTTTCATCCAAAGAAAAAGGGGTTTTTGGGTTTTGGGAAAAATTTTGGAAAAGGTCTTGGGTGTATAGAGGAAGACCCGGGGGCCAAAGGACACTTCCCGGGGAACTCCAGTTCAAGGAGTGTTGCTGATCCCGGGGTTTTTCCTTTAATGGGTGGACGTATGAACCTAAAAGTAATGTAAAGTTTTAAAATAAGCAAGCGAAAGGCCTCTTATACCTATTTAAAAGTTTGTGGAGTAGGAGTCAGGGTTTTCTGTGTCAAAAGCTTTTTTAATTTCCAATAAAAAATTCCCTAGGGGGTTTTCCTTTTATTTCCCAAATTTGCTGTGTAAAGGGTCTGGGCTTTTTTATGTTTTTGCTTTCATTAGTGCTTTTTTTTTTCCTGAACCAAACTGGCGGGGGGTTTGAGTAGGTTTTTAGCCGTTATAAATGAATCCCAGTCCCCTTTTGAAACGATTTTTCCCCAAAGGATTTTGGATAGAAATTTGGTAAGTTTTTTGGGCCCTATTTTTGTTTAAAGTTGGGGGTCACCCCCCTTTAGGGTTTTGGTGTAACCCTTGCCATCTTGGATTTTCCGGGGAAGGTGCTAGCCCTCTTTTGCTTGTTAAAAAGAAATGAAATAGATGCGAAAGGCAGGGGCCCGCTCCTTGTACAGTAATGGTGGGACATGAGACGGGTTTCCCCCGAATTTTTTTAAGGGTGCCCTTTATGTTTCTCAAGGGGACTTCCGTGGACTCATTTTTTTTTGAAAGGGATAAAAGGGAAAATTAGGGAAATTTCCTTTTTGGGTAGTTGGGCGGGCTTTGGTATGGGGGTTTTTACGGGAGATTAGGTCCATGTTTGAAAGAAGCTTTTAAAATTTTGTTACCCTGTTTCGGGGGGGAGGGAGTGGGTTTCATTAGGTTTAGTTAGGACAATTTTTTGGTTTTTCTCATTTTTGGGGGTTTCCCAAAAATCTTGGAGAGTGTTTTCTAGGTCTTTTTTATACTCCTCAAGTGTCTGTGAATCTACGGGAGTATTTTAAAGTTTTTTTTGGTTTTTTTTTCCACTTTGGTGAGAGCTGATTTT
Source organism: Cherax quadricarinatus (assembly GCF_026875155.1). Classification (NCBI taxonomy): domain Eukaryota; kingdom Metazoa; phylum Arthropoda; class Malacostraca; order Decapoda; family Parastacidae; genus Cherax; species Cherax quadricarinatus. Next base: position 39,461,477 of record NC_069445.1, on the reverse strand, counting down.
TTAGGTTTAAGGGAAACTTTGGTGTATTAAGCCCGGGTTAATTTTTTTTCCCATATTGGGTTTCTTGTCAATGGATTTCAAAATGGTGCGGGGTTAGCCATGGGCCCAACCAAGCGTTTTTTTGAATATTTTTTGGGTTTTTTTTGGGACTTTTTGTTGTATAGTCTAAGAAAATTTGTTAAGAAAAATGCGGGCCAGTTAAATAAAACCTTTGGGCCTTGGAAAATTTTCGGGAGGCAATAAACACCCCTCTAGGTCACCTGTGAATTCCTTACTGGGCCTCGTCATGGGATTCTAAAGGGAAAATTTTGTTTGTATTCAAAGGGTGGTTTTAATTTTTTGTCAGGGGGAAAGGTTTTTAGGGTTTTCTGTATTTGCTATCTGGATTACCCCTTTGGGTTTTTAAGGGGGGCGGGAAATTTTGGGTTTTCCATATTTTTTTGGGCCTATTAGGGTTTGCACTTGCCCTCAGGGACCCTGGTTGGTTTATTTTATTTTTGGGTTTATGAGAAAATTTTGTTCATATTTTTGGTGAAATCAGTTACGGGTTTGATCATTAGAAACCCAAAGGGTTGATGTTGAAGTCTCCAGCTAAGAGAAGGTGGTGTTTATTCATTTGTCTGTTTGTTATTAGTGCCTTTAATTTCTCACTGGAAATTTGGGGAGGTTTGGTGAGGTACCCGGAAAAAGGGAAAACCGATTTTTAATGGGCCCGTTTTAAAGGGTTTTTTACAAAAAAAATTTTAGCAAAAAAGGATTCCCCATTTTCCCATCACAAAAGAAAGTGGTGTTTAAGGGAAAAGAAAATTGGTTAGAGAAATAAATTTGAAAATTCCCCCCCCAATTTGGTTTGGTTTTTCCTTTTGTAAAATTGCTGTGTACCCGGGTAGGGGGGTAGATATCAATTTGCCCTGTTTAAAGCCGGGCTCATAAGAAAAAAGCGGAGAAGGGGTCTTTAGTGAAAAAAGGGAAAAGTGCTAGGAGGTAAACATATTTTTTTTGTTTAAAGGGGACCTAAAGTTGTAGTTAAAACTGAAAGACTTTTAGCATTGTTTAGGAAAGTGGTGGCTTGTGATGCTGTGTAATTAAGGGAGTTACTTTTTAAATTGGTTTTTTATTGGGTGTCAGATTTGGGGGTTTTTGATCAGGGGCAACGTGATCAATCATCTTTTTGGTTTAAATTTTTGGTTTTTTATATCCGGGGTTGTGTGTTTAGTTCTACTTTTATATCTGTAGTGGGGGGAAGTTTTGGACAAGTATAAAAGGGGAAAGTATTTTGGTCATGAGGGGAAGCATTCTAACATAATTTAAGGGTTTATGTTGTCAAAGTGTTTTTGGGGGGAATGTAAATAAATACAAAATAGGGAAAAAACTATAATTTAAAATACAAAATTAAAAAAAAGAACAAAGGGCTCCAATTGTAAATTTCATAAGGCTAATAAAGGGCTTTTTTGGAATTCCCTGTTTTTGGGTAGGGCTAAAGTTTCAAAAGGTTTTTAAATTTAAAAATAAAAAGCACAAATTAAAAATAGCACTAGTCTCTCACTAGTAATTGCACAAGGCCAAAAATAGGAATTTTGGTTTTTGACTAAGTCTTGAGGGGGAGAATGAGCTATAGTACTTCTGAAACCCAAACCGCATGCAAAGAAAAAAGGGAATTTACTTCCTTTGGTGCCCCCGGGGAATCTAATTTTTGTCTTCAACCCCCCTAAGCTTTTTCCCATGGGCTTTCCCCCAGAACCACATGCAACCGGGGGCCTTTTAAATTTCTGGGAAAAATTCAACCGTTATTAAATGACCTGCCCGCAACTTAGGGAAATTTCCTTTTTCAATGGGATGTGAAATTCCCCTGAAAACAAACAGAAAAGGAAACTGCTTCTAGGCTGACAAGGGGACGCCGGGGGATTTTTCTTTTGGGAAAGAACTTTCCGGGCCCGCACAAAAAGGGCCAAAAGCACGCTCATCACCAAATTTTTCCCCCAACCCCTGGCCTGGGTCGAGTAGGAAAAAAAGGGGGTTTTCATCTTACTGAAAGACCAAAGGAGGGGGGACATCCAAGGTTCATTTTGGGGGCCTCCACCGATTTTTTCCCCGGTCTAGTATGTGAAGACATGTGGGGGTACCGCCCCCCACTGATCATGGGCCTGCTGCTATGAAAGGGGGGTCAAATCTTAGAAGGCACGGCAGTTCAAAAAAACCCCGTGCCCCCCCAAAATTTTAAAATTTGGGGTGCCAGTTTCCCTGGGCTAAAATAAAAATTTGTTGCCCCCATTTAAAGGCCTATTACTATCTATGTTAAAAGGGCTTAAAGTTACATTATTCTTGCCTACAGTTGCCTCAAAAATCCTAATATTAGTTACTAACATAAAAACTACCTACTTTTCCCTTTAAAGGGAATTTAAATTTTTTTTAAATTAAAAAGTACCTTCCAACCACCTTCGCCAACCCCGGGTTGTGTGTGGGGTTTTTTGGGTTTGGGGTTTTGGGGGCCCCCCCACCCAGCCATTCCTTAAAGACCAAATTTGGGGGTCCCTTTTTCCCCTGATCTGTCCCGTGGAAATTTTGGGCCAAAAAAATTTTCCCCATCCCCTCGGCCCGGGAAAGTTTGGTGCTAGTCTAATCAAAAACTGCCTCCCCCAGGCCCTCCAAGGGGGCCCTGGACTTTTTTCCGGGGTTTGACGGGGCGTCCAGCCCCTTGGCCCGTAAAACCTTTGGGGTCTAAATTCTCCTTCCCGGGGCCCCCCATATGGGCCCCAGAAGGAAAAAGCCTTTTTTGAAGGGCCCCATGGTCTCAGGGACCCGTTAATTTTCCCCCTTCACCATTTCCCAAACCTCCCGCCCATTTTGGGGTGGGTTTAAAACCCCCCCAGGCATAAAAGGGGGGTAGCCCTGGGGGCCCATCATGATTAGGGAAAAAATCCCAAAAGAGGGGAAAACCCAATTTTTCTGTTTTCCCCGAGCGTTGTTGGGGCCCAACCAAACCAATATCTTTCCCGAGCCCTGCCGCAAGCCCCCCCAGGGTCCTTTGGAAAACCCCTCCCTTTTGGGACTGCCGTATCCCAAAATTCTTGGGACCCCCCAAAACACAACCCCTCGAAACCAAGGGGTTACCCGGTCATGCAGCTTCCTCACAAATCGAAATTTCTTTTTGTGACACCTAAAAAGTTTTCCCCCCAGGGGAGTACTTTGGGGGGCAAATAATTTTCCCTGCCAGGTTCCCCCCCAAAATGTACTAAGCTGCAGGTGTTCCCCGAATTTCTTCTTGGGGAAAAACTCCTTTGCTGGGAAACCCGTCCGGGCCCCTTTGGGAAACCAAAAAAACCCCCTTTTACTCAGCTTTTTGTGTTTTCACCCCCCGGCTTATCAGGGCGGCTGGGTTTTGATCTGTAAAAAAGGGACATACAGAATTGGGCGACATTTACTGGGAGCTCCGATATCTCCTTTTCCCATTCCTGACTTTTGGGAGCTTGGACCCGGGGGTTTTGGACCCCCTGTAAGGCCCCATCCAGTTTGTCCAAAACATAGGGTGTGGGCACCCTCAGGTTACTCAACACCTTTCCCTTTTCATACTTCCCCATTTTTGCTCCCCCCAACACCTGTTTGGGGGGGTCCCAGTTTTGGGGGTCGAGCAATCCTTAGGGGTTTCAAACCCCGCATGGCTGGTGGGGCCCAAAAAGACCTGGTCCCCCGGGCCCTCAAGTATGCTGGCCCCATAGGCCCCCGGAGGAGGCAAACAGAAGAATGCAAGCATAAATCTTTTCCCGGGGAACCGAGGGACCTGGGGAAGGTAACTCATGGCCCAAATTTGGCTAATCTTTTGAAATTAGGATTCAACCCCTTGAGCCAAGGAAAGCGATGCAACCCTTTTTAACAAAAAAAGAACAAACACTAGTCCAGATGAAAATGAACTTTGCTACTAGTGAACACAAGGGGAGGGTTGTAGGGGGGGTGTGTGTTCTGGCTTGCCTTCCCCTTGACACTTGGGGGCCCAAAGTCGCACTGATAAAATAATGTTTTTCCCTTTTTTCTTTGGCCAAGTAAAATGTTTTCCGTTTTTCCGAGTGTCCCCTTGACAACCCCCCAAAAAGTCCCCCCAATGGGACATTTTGAGGAAAATTTAATGGGGGTTTTTCACGAAAGTAACTGGTAAAAACTACGAGGGTGTTTGGGGCTGTGGTGGAAAAAACATCAGCTGAAAACTTACAGGGATTTTTCTCCAATTTAGTTTCAAAACCAAATTTCTATAATAGTAACAAAATTTTCGAGATCCTTTCTTCACTGCCAGTAAATTTCTTTTATTTCTCGTCTTTCCAAATGGGCTGATCAACAAATGATCCTTGATTAAAACATCATGAGTTAGAAAATTTAAACATCCGTAGTGTCTTGACTAGGTTTTATGACACCGGGGGAATTGGGTGTTAAAACCCTGGGCGACAGAGGGGGCCCCTGAACAAAATATTCAAGCCCCCAAAACTTGTCATCCACTAAAACCCCCAAAAAAGGAGACAAGGGGGGTTTTTTGAATCTTTGACATAGCTCAAATAATTGCGGTTTAAGGGGAAAAAAAAAGGTTTCTCTCTACAAGCTTAATTCCCTAATTTCATCCCGTGTTTTTATCCCAAACAAAAAGTGGTTCCTTACATAACCAGCATGAAGGATATCGTTTTCCCCTTTTTAAAAAGTCTACCCGACCTGATGGGAAATTTCCCAAGGGTTTTTCCCTACTGAAAAAAAACCAGGATAATAGCTTGTTTTAATGTAAAAATTTTGCCCGAGGGGACTTTAAACAAACCCCCCCCATACCTTTTAACCCAAAAATATATCTTGCCCTAGGTATCAACATTATGGGCAGTACATCTTCTCTTTAAAAATGTGAGATAACGGCCCCGTGTCTCTGAAAGTAATTATCCCAATTAGATTGATTTGTCAAATCCCACTTTGCCCCCGAAAAATAAAGGACTCAACGCCCGAAGAATCTTTTCGTCGATACCCCTTTTGACGCTAGTCATTCCCCTCCTGGGGTAAAAATTTTCTAAAACAGTAAAGGGTCCCCGAGGGATTACTAGGATTTTTGGGGCCCTTTTTTGCTCAGAAGAGGGTGCGACTTGGGGTGGGGCGCCAGCCGCACGACTGTTTTCGTTCTCTTTCTAACTTATTTGAAAAACTCTTAGCTGTCCTTTTCGTTTCAAAAAAGGGAAAAATTTTAAATTTCTTCTCGTTTTCAAAATTTTTGTCTAACCAAGAGGGCAGGTTTTAGGGATTGTGAAAATTTTTCCCGGGTTAAAAAGGGATGATAAATTACAGTAAGGGACACAGGGTGGCAATGAGCCCCTGATTTAGGGTTTCCCCAAATTTTTAGGACAATTTTTTTGGTTTTCCTTTTTCCTCTGTTTTTTATAAGTTTCAAGTTTGTGAGGGGAAATTTGTAATTGTCTGCTAATGCGCGTTTCCCGAATATCCCCGGGGTATGATCATCAGATATTCTTGTATGTCAGCAACATCAGTTTTTTAAAAATCTTCAAGTATAAAAAACCTTTAAAAGGGGTGTCGAGTTTTTTGCACTTGGCCCGCCCACACCCCCTCTCAAATGCATTTTTTTTTTCAGGCAAACTCTACACATGTTTTATCATGTCGTATTGTAACGTACAAATGGGACTTTTATAAAATTAAAGGTAACAAGTTTATGGTTTTTAGGGAAAAGTTTGTTTACAGAGTTCCCTAAAAATGTACTTTTGGGAAAAGGTTTTAAAACACCCCGTACAAGTTTGAAACTTTCCCAATTTAAAAACTTTGTGCAACAAGGGACCCAAGGGTTTTGTGGCCAGTTCATAGCCCCTGTGCCCGGTTTCAAAAACATCAAAAAAGGTTTTTCTAATCACTCTCAAAAACTTTTGGAACCATTGATGCAGCTTTTGCCATTAAATGTGTCCGTGATCTATCATTCCCGTTGTTTCCCAGAGAACATTTTTTCTCGGAAATCTTCTTTTTTCAATTTCCCCTGTGCCTCTATTTGGCAGTCTGCCGATAATGAGGCGTTCAAAACCCTCCAAAAATGTTCCCGAGAGATAGGACCAGTGGGTAATAGAGGGGAAAGGGGGAGGGGAAATTTAAAAGGTCTGGACGGTCCTTTGGTTGGGCACCTCGCCCCAAACCCTCCCCAAGAGTCAAAATCTGGTCCCGGATAAAATAGTTTAAAGGGTTTTTTTTTAACAATACTTGGATGAGGCAGAGTCATACTACCCCGTTATCTCTGTACTAATGTGTCAAATGGGGGGAAGGCGTTTAGCGAGAACCAAGCCCAAAACTTGGCTCAGACATTTCTGCCCCCGTTGCTCTTTTTTCTACGCATCAAATAAAGTTTTACTTTCCCAAATTTTTACACCAAAACCTTTTTTTGAATCTGAAACATAATCAGACATCTCTGGATGAGCGGAAAAAAAAATCTTTTTAAATTTAAAGCTCAGAAAATTTTTTGTGGTTTTAATTCCCCGTTTTCCCCCACCGAGGTAATTTTGGGTACCGCCAACAAATTGAAGTTTTAATGTACTTTAAATCAGACAAAGTCAGAGTATCAATTAACTGTTTACTAAAGGCATTAAACATGAAAAAGTGTATACGAGGGGTGATTTTTGGAAACTATAATCCCCAAAAGGAATTTTTTGTGTTGGTTGTTTAGAGTTGAGCTCCTAAACAGTTTTTTTCCATCTCCTTGGAATCAGAGGCTCAGTTTAAGTACATTTCATCCACCTAGTATAATTTTACAAGACTAAGCCAAAGCCCCCTCAGATTAAAGGAAAATACACAAAAGGGGGGGGTTTGAATTTAAATCCTTTTGGGCAAAAAGGCAATTTCTCCAAAAAGCCCCTTTGGGTTTTAAAACCTACCGGCAGGCCCCCCCCATTTGTTACAAAAAAACACAATTTTTTAAAAGCTTAGAGATTTCCCTGAAAACAGAAAGGATGCCCTTCTTTGCATCCCAACCCGTTAAAAAAGGGTTTTTTGTAACAATTTTGCCCTACCTTTCCAAAATTTTCCCCTTAGAATTCATTAGATTCAATAGTGCTTTCCCGGATTACACCCCGGTAGGGCTACTAACTAGAAAATTAAAATTTAAAAAATTTTTTTTAAAAGGCCCCAGAGGTATATTATTAAAGTAAATTAAATTAATAATAATCAAAACCCAAAATATTCACTTTTTCCCTTTTGTACGTATTATTGTGCGAAGCACGTATCACATTTAATAATTCTTAAAAATACCGTCTGGGTACATTTTAAAATTTAATAAGATTTACCAAAAATTAAAAAGTAAGTTTGGTGGGATGTGTGTTTAAATGCTCTTAGTAGTTTTGCTATTTTCTCCCCGCTTTAAATAGATTAAAAAAAAGTGGCGAAAAACCCCCAAAAAAACTAACTTCTTTACCCCCTGGCATTAAAAAACAAGGTCTGCTTTAACCCCCCAAAAAGCTAAGCCCCCAAAAGCAATATAAAAACAACCCGCGACACAATCAGGAAAAGGAAAATAAATAACGACACTAAGGGAGGGACCAAAACTGCAGGTCCCCCCCCAAAAGACACAAAAAATCCCATACTACGAATCTAAGTTCAGCATAAAAAAAAATCCCCCACTGTGATAAAAAAACAGAAATCAGTACAAGTTAGGTCAGAAGCTAAAAGCCAGGCCTGAGTTTTTTTAGAGTGTCCCATGCGACCACAACCTCAGTACAAATCGGGAAAAACACTAAGTCTATACAATGTTTTGTGAACAGAGGGCTCAGAACCCACGACAATAAGAGACAAGAGACAATCTTCCAACAAGGGGCAATAATGGAGATTAGGACTTTTTCCCGGAAAACGTCCCCAAAAAACCCAACGAGTTTTTTAGACCAGATAATACTTCAGGTGGGGTATCCCCCCCCCCCCCCCCCTCTATCACGTGATAGCTCTGTGGACAGTTGCTGCCCCGAAACAACCAAAGCCGGGAGAGTAAAAAGGGCCCCAAGCAAAAATTAAAAGTAGTTAACAATCACGGGCTTGAACTTTGAGGGACATAATTTTTGTGTTACATCCTTAACCCCAACAAAAGAAAAACTAAAAACAAATAATAATATAAAGCAAAATATTTACGATTTAGCTATTACCACAAATATAAGCAATATAAAATTATATGAAAAGGTAATATATATGTAATATATATATGTAATATACATTGCAACGCATTCAGGGGTTGCAACACAACCCAATCCGTAGGAATGCTTTGCTCATATCTGCCGCATAGGCATACTGCTCTGTCCTGAATCTCAACAACACATCTGCTAATTTCTGCTTCAGGGAGGGCCCTGTGAACAGGCAGCCATTCAACAATGGCTCTTGGGGACTCGCCTGTGAGCTGCAGTTGAAGACCACTCTGATGGGAGTGGTTACTGACTCCTTGGTGACTGCCATCTTTGGAAGATAATGGGTGTTTTCCCCATGGCTGTCATTGGGTACTTCCTCAATGAACCCGAGGGCCAGCTGTCCCATAATAATGTCATCGTATTTCCCCAGACCCTTCTTGGTCAGGCAGTTCACCAATGAATTCAACTGACCCCGTGCTTTCTTGAAATTAGTGGGCAGCGTTGGGTGTACTGATTTCTATGGTAGTCGCACCCAGTACTGTCTGTCCTTGAACTTCACATGGTTCAAGTAATCTTGATACGTCTCTTCGTGTTTGGGGGGCGGCTGGTCACCCTTAATCCCTACTACATCCAGGTCCCATAGTTTATGGATTGGATCACTGTGGGCTATGTCGACTTGTGACTCTGGTAGATCTTTGTGCAGACCAATCCGCATCACCAGTACAGCCTCAGTCGCTGTAGTACCGGAGCCCTCCTTTCCTGGGGTCACAGGGAAGTGAGCCAGTATCCTGCCTCCTATGATGCACCCCACTGGAGTTCTGTACAAGCCAACACCCTCCTTGATAACCCTTCTCGTAGACACGAACTCGTCTATGTAATCTCTTCCTACCAAGATTCCTACATTACTAACGTTGTCTGTAGCAATATCTGGTTCTGCTAGCTTCACACCCAACTCCTCAAACATTTGACTGCTGCAGCCAGTCCCTTAGTGGTAATGATATTGGGCAGCCTCTTCACTATCAAGGCTGAAATTTCCCATTGATGCCCACCTAATCTGACCGTCACATTGACTACCTTCATGTCAACTTTACCACCTGTCTTCAGCTTCAAATTAGTTGCTAGACTCTCTGTTATAAAGGATCTCTGTGCCCCACTGTCAAAGAACAAATGGGTCATTTCAGACTTCTTCCCATTCGTAACCACCGCCATTATGATGGGCAAGGCAACCGAACCTTGAATTCAAGGGGGGGCCTTGGGCAAATAAATGTAGCTTTTTTGTTTACCGTCCGGGATTTCCTCCATTTTGGTGCACAAGACAAAGTGTTTTCACTCTTGTAAAAAATATTTATCAAAAATAAACCTCAAACAACAACTGAGAAAAGACTAAAAAAAGGACTGATTTACTGAAAATGCCCTTGGGGGGGCGATTTATTCCTATATGGGACGACGTAAGGTTTTTGGACACTTGGTGCCGAGAGAACAATGCTTATACAAATTTGTAATTATACATTTCCTCTAAATAACTTATCTTTATTTCACAAAAAAAAATAAAGTTTGTTAGTTCTTGGAATGTTGCAAAAAATCTGCCCTTTACTCCCCACAAAATTTCCCAAAGTATTTGTAATATTTCCAAAAATTGATTGTAAAAATTTAGGGAAATCATTATTCTACAATTTTGTGAATATTATTCCATTTAATAAGTATAAAAAGAAATGGTACATTAGGTGAATAAGTTACTTCCGAGATATTGGCCGGGAGCGCCGGCCGGCCCACTGTCTCAAAAAAAAAAAAAAAAAAATCGCGAAAATCACGTTTGTTTGGGTTATTTCTTAGTAAATTGATGTTCTAGTGCAGTTATCCTCTTCAAAACACCGACATGGAGAGCATAACTCAATTATAACGAAATAATCCCATAATCTCTCGCCATATTAGGCCTTTTTTTTCAGTCTGGGGTAATAACTGTTTGTATGTTATTTAGAGTGTTTTTTTATATCATATTAGATAATTCTGATAGATAAATAAGCCGTAGAGTTTATATATAAGCTGATATAAGCGTAATAATGAAGTGATTTCTCCTGGCACTCTCTGGAGTGGGACACTGCCGAGCATTCCATATGGTTCCTGGTTTGTCTCTAAGTCTACGGATAAGCTCCGCCTTCTGTTTATGATGCCAAATAGTCAGTTATTATATTAGAAAGAATAATGCAAGAAAAAGCGATAAAAAACAAGGAAGAATTTCCAAAATATATATGGGCTGTGAGCAGACTCGCTACCAATATCACCGTCACCTTACCTTTATATAAATGACTATTTAATTTCTTGTAGAAACGCATAGAAACATTCATCTGGGAAACCCTTGTGTTGCCAAAGATTAAGCTATTTCTCAGTATATATAACTCAACTTCCATAATTTTTCGATTTTTGGTTGAGCGCGCACGGAAATTGCTCGAGGCCCCCCCTTCATGGAAACTGCTCACCAGAACAAATTCCTGGTGCCGCACTCACCACATTCACCACTACTTCAGGCTTGTCCTTGCTCTCCTTAGCTTGTGCTGATCTGGCATCATTAGGACACAGTGCACTGTGGTGCTTACCTTTCCAGCAGCCCTGACATTCCTTGAGTTGGGCATTACAGTCCCTGACAAAATGTTCTCCACAACACTTGAAACAAAGTCCCAACTCCCTTAGTCGTTGAACCCTTTGGTTATAGGTGGTGAAGCTTGAGCACCCTGAACTAGCATGTTCTCCTTCACAAAACACGCACTGTCTCATACTGGTATTTTTAGTGGCTTCTCCCTTGGCCCTGTGAGTGGAGGACTTGTCCTAGGCATAATATGAGCCGACCCTAGTAGGAGGTGTTTTAGCTTTATCTCTCGAGAGTCTGGAGGGGTTGCTCGATTCCACCTTGGTGGGCAATTTCTTCCCCAGACTTATGCTTAGGCGAGACAAAGAGAAACTCCCAACCCATCAACAATTTGTTGTATCGTGAACCTGTTTGTCCGATATTTTAAGTGTAACTCAGCACTGTAGTGCCAGCCAGTTTCCCCTTTTAATCACCTGACTGATGAACCATTCTGACTTTCCCCAATCATGTAAATCTTCAAGACTATTTTTTCAAACTCATAACTTCGATTCGGAACCTCTCTAGGCTCTGACGGCCATGGCGGCACGCCTCTAATCAAGCAACCGATAAAGTATAGCTACCTTTATCTCCTCATGTTGCCAAAAAATGTCCTTTAATTGGTCTTTGAATGTTGGTAATTAGTGTCAGTGGTTTTTTAATGCCCGACCAAGTCCAAGGCTTTACCCTTGAGCTGTGAACGTAAATACTGTAATTGACGGCATCTGACAAATCGTCTCTGTAATCTATCTGGCTTTAAACTGATCCAAGAAAGCAATGTACTCTGTTAAGATTCCATCGAAACCCTTGGGAAATTCAACTGGGGCAAACTAGGCAACACATTAACAGGCGTGCTGTTGTTCGTTTCCTGAAATAAATTTTCTGTCTCTGCTGTCCGGCCTTCAAAGTCTTTTTAACTTCCTGCAGAGCTTCATTTTTGCTTTACACTCTTCCTCGTTCTCATAGTC
>NC_069445.1:39394544-39449275 GCF_026875155.1 Cherax quadricarinatus | reverse complement strand
AAAGCTAAAACACCTCCTACTAGGGTCGGCTATTATTATGCCCAGGACAAGTCCTCCACTCACAGGGCCAAGGGAGAAGCCACTAAAAATACCAGTATGAGACAGTGCGTGTTTTGTGAAGGAGAACATGCTAGTTCAGGGTGCTCAAGCTTCACCACCTATAACCAAAGGGTTCAACGACTAAGGAGTTGGGACTTTTGTTTCAAGTGTTGTGGAGAACATTTTGCCAGGGACTGTAATGCCGAACTCAAGGAATGCCAGGGCTGCCGGAAAGGTAAGCACCACAGTGCACTGTGTCCTAATGATGCCAGATCAGCACAAGCTAAGGAGAGCAAGGACAAGCCTGAAGTAGTGGTGAATGTGGTGAGTGCGGCACCAGGAATTTGTTCTGGTGAGCAGTTTCGATGAAGGGGGGGCCTCGAGCAATTTCCGTGCGCGCTAAAACCAAAAATCGAAAAATTATGGAAGTTGAGTTATATATACCGAAAAATAGCTTAACTCTTTGGCAACACAATGGTACCAGAATGAATGTTCTATGACGTTTCTACAAGAAATTATAGTCATTTATATCAGGTAAGGTGACGGTGATATTGGTAGCGAGTCTGCTCACAGCCCATATATATTTTGGAAAATTTCTTTCCTTGTTTTTTATCGCTTTTCTTGCATTATTCTTTCTAATATAATAACTGACATTTGGCATCATAAAACAGAAGGCGGAGCTTATCCGTAGACTTAGAGACAACCAGGAACCATATGGGAATGCTCGGCAGTGTTCCCACTCCAGAGAGTGCCAGGAGAAATCTCTTCATTATTACGCTTATATCAGCTTATATATAAACTCTACGGCTTATTTATCTATCAGAATTTATCTAATATGATATAATAAACACTCTAAATAACATACAAACATGTTATATACTCTAGACTGAAAAAAATAGGCCATAATATGGCGAGAGATTATCGGGAATATTTCGATATAATTGAGTTACTGCTCTCCATGTCGGTGTTTTGAAGAGGATAACTGCACTAGAACATCAATTTACTAAGAAATACACCCAAACAAACGCGATTTTCGCGATTTTTTTTTTTTTTTTTTTTTTAGACAGTGGCCGGCCGGCGCTCCCGGCCAATATCTCGGAAGTAACTTATTCACCTAATGTACCTATTTCTTCCTTTATTACTTAATTAAATGGAATAATATTCACAGAAATTGTAGAATAATGATTTCCCTAATTTTCTACAATCAATTTTTGGAAATATTACAAATACTTTGGGAGTTATGTGGGAGTAAAGGGCAGATTTTTTGCAACATTCCAAGAACTAACAAACTTTAATTTTTTTTTTTGTGAAATAAAGATAAGTTATTTAGAGGAAATGGTACTAATTACAAATTTTTATAAGATTGTTCTCTCGGCACCAAGTTCCAAACAACCTTACGTCGTCCCATATAGGAATAAATCGCCCCCCAAGGGCATTTTCAGTAAATCAGTCCTTTTTCAGTCTTTTCTCAGTTGTTGTTTGAGGTATATTTTTGATAAATATTTTTTACAAAGAGTGAAAACACTTTGTCTTGTGCACCAAAACTGGAGGAAATCGGACGGTAAACAAAAAAGCTACATTTATTTGCCCAAGGCCCCCCCTTGAATTCAAGGTTCGGTTGCCTTGCCCATCATAATGGCGGTGGTTACGAATGGGGAAAAAGTCTGAAATGACCCATTTGTTCTTTGACAGTGGGGCACAGAGATCCTTTATAACAGAGAGTCTAGCAACTAAGTTGAAGCTGAAGACAGGTGGTAAAGTTGACATGAAGGTGGAAGGGTTTGGTGGGCAGGTCCCACGCAAGTCTTATCCGGTAGTCAATGTGACGGTCAGATTAGGTGGGCATCAATGGGAAATTTCAGCCTTGATAGTGAAGAGGCTGCCCAATATCATTACCACTAAGGACTGCTGCAGCAGTCAAAATGTTTTGAGGAGTTGGGTGTGAAGAGCAAAGATACAAGAGGGCTCCACTAACTACATCCTGTACTAGGGATACGGCATTGGTAGCTTTGGAGAGTCTTTCATATGACTCCATAATTTCACAATGGCTGGGGCTGGTCTGGGGGTCAGCCCTAAGGCTGGCACTAAAACTAGCTGTGTTTTTTGTTTCCCCTGTTTTATTCTAGTTTGTATCGCTTATTTTTGGGTCGTTGTTGTAGACTGGTGGGGCGTTCTCTGTGTTAGACTTTACTCCTCTCCTATCTTTCCCATGCTCTATATATTCCAGGTAGAACTATACAATAGGTTTCCTCCTTTTTCTCGTGTTTATTGTTTATTAACCTCCTCGATGCTTTCCTGATATCTATCCATAGTTCCACATCCCTTTGCAGATCCAAAACACCTATCTAGATAGATGTCATTTTTGGTTGCAGTGTTTATTCTTGGCACAGGTAACTCTGATGTTTTGAAAAGCAAAGGTTCAAAGGATTCTAGATTGTTTCCCAAGAAAGCCTTTCACATGTCCCACAGGTAGACTGTACTGCCATCCTGCTGTATCCCTATTTGCAACTGGGGTACGCACAAGAGCTTGATCTTCACTTTACATTTCAGCTCTGCACGCAGGTGTGGGTGTTAAAGGGTCAATACATGGTATTTGCGGATGTAATTAGCATTGAGACCTTATACCCATTAAAACATGTAAATGAGTATAACATCAAATAACAACATCCTACAGCATCTGATTTCCTGTCATGATCACTGCTGTTTTATCTTTGTCCTGACCATTATATGAGTGGTGGTGGCTGGGTTACGTGATGAAAGGTAGTTCGGTGGTCAGGAAATTGGGTAGGGGTGCCAATAGGGGGGGTGAGGGTCGCATCCTTCCTGTTGGGGTGTCGGAGGGGGAGGTGGCGAGAGGATTAGGTGGTGGTTTATCCTTTCCTCCTATCCAGTCACTGCATGTTCACTGTTTTTCCCTGCACAGCAATCAACAATCTCGTTATTTTTAATTATTCCCCACTATGGTTTAAAAAAAAAAAATACTTATTCCAGTTTCATCCCCACGTCCTCCCACCTTTGCTTGGTTTGGTTGAACAGTGGGTCCATGGTATGGGTACCACAGGGAGGGAACAACCCCCGCTGGTTGGGGTACGAAGGGGCGGGGGAGAGGTGGGGGGATCAGTGGGGTGACCGTAAACTTGAGCAGTTGTTCCCATATAATTACACCATAGCTTACACTAGCACTCGGTTTTAAAGGATTACTCTCATCCACAATTCAGATGTTGAGAGGTCAGGTCCCCTCGTCAAATCCAGCCACTCTCTCTAGTGAAGTTGTCGAAGTTGATTGCAGGTCTGTACCAAGATACCCTTGTGTTGCAGTGTCTGACAGATTGAACATTAAAATGGTATAAAATACCGACAGGTTGTTAGGTAAGACACATATGCAACAGTTAGGTATACTTTAATAATGAAACGTTTCGTCGCCTACACATAGCTTCTTCAGTCGAGTACCAGAATAGAGATAGAATGCAGAAGATACTTGAAGACGATTAATCGTCCATCACCCTTAAAGTTTTGAGGTTGGCTGTCCCTCAGTACTGGAGAAGAGCATTGTTTCCATAGTATGAAACAATATGGAATGAAGTGACCGGATGGAGCGTATATAGCGCCAAGAAGTGAGACGTAGGCCAATATGGAGAGGTAAGAACTCTGATGTTGAGAGGTCATGTCCCTCTCAAATCAGCCGCTCTCACTAGTGGAAGTTGTCGAAGTTGAATTGCAGTCTGTACCAAGATTACCCATGTGTTGCAGCGTCTGACAGATTAACATTAAAATGGTAAAAAATACCGACTAGTTGTTTAGGTAAGACACATATGCAACAGTTAGGTATCTTGATTATGAAACGTTTCGCCTACACAGTAGGCTTCTCAATCGAGTACTAGAAAGACGATAGAGCAGAAGATACTTGAAGACATGTAAATCAGTCCATCACCCTTAAAGTTTCTGAGGTGGTCATCCCTCATTCTGGGAAGAGCCTTGTTCCATAGTATGAAAACAACAAATTTATGGAGATGAAGTGACAGGATGGAGCTTATATATCGCCAAGATGTGAACGAAGGCCACTAGGAGAGGTAAGAACTCAGATGTTAGAGGTCAGGTCGCCACTCAAATCCATCCGCTCCACGAGAGGAAAGTTTTCCGAAGTTGATTGCAAGGTCTGTACCAAGATACCCTGTGTTGCAGTGTCTGACAATTGAACATTAAAATGGTAATAAAATACCGACCGGTATGTTAGTAAGACACAAAATGCACAGTTTAGGTATCTTAATATGACACGTTTCGCCTACACAGTAGCTCTCAGCGAATACAGAAAAAGTTGAAAAGAAGCAGAAGATACTTGAAGACATGTAATCAGGTCCATCACTCCTTAAAGTTTTTTGAGTTGGCAGTCCCCCTCAGTCTGAGAAGACATTGTTCCATATATGAAACAATATGGAGATGAAAGTGACAGGATGGAGCTAATATATAGAGCGCCAAGAAGTGAGACATAGGCCACTAGGAGGAGGTAAGAACTCTTCAGATGTTGAGAGGTCAAGGTCCCTCTCAAATCCATGGGCCGATCTCACTAGTGGAAGTTGTCGAAGTTGATTGCAGGGTCTGTACCAAGATAACCCTTGTTTGGCATATCTTACAGATTGAACATAAAATGGTATAGAAATACCCGACCAGGTTGTTAGGTAAGACACATAAGCAACATTTAGGTAGCTTTATTAGAAACGTTTCGCTAACACAAGTAGGCTTCTTCAGTCAGTACAGAAAAGTTGATAGAAGCAGAGAGATACTTGAAGACGATGTAATCAGTCCAACACCCTTAAAGCTTTGAGGAGGTCAGTCCCCTCAGTCTGGAGAAGACATGGACCATAGTATGAAACAATAAGAGATGAAGTGACAGGATGGAAGCTTAATAGCGCCGAAGAAGTGAGGACGTAGGCCACTAGGAGAGAGGTAAGAACTCAGATTTTGAGAGTCATGTCCCTCTTCAAATCCAGTCCAGAGGGAACCTAGACCCTCTCAACATCAGAGTTCTTACCTCCCTCTTAGTGCCTACGTCTCACTTCGTTGCGCTATATCACTTCCATCCTTCACTTCATCTCCAGATTGTTTCATACTATGGAACAATGCTCTTCTCCAGACTGAGGGACTGACCACCTCAAAACTTTAAGGGTGATGGACTGATTACATCGTCTTCAAGTATCTTCTGCTTCTATCAACTTTTCTGTACTCGACTGAAGAAGCTACTGTTAGCGAAACGTTACATAATAAAGATACCTAACTGTTGCATATGTGTCTTACCTAACAACCTGTCGGTATTTTATACCATTTTAATGTTCAGTTATTTGGTTGTTATGCGCCTCAGGAGATGTGCTCGTTATTACACTCACCCCAAGATTCCTTTCCTTTTCCTTGAGTGAGGTTTGCAGTCTTTGGCCCCTCTAGCCTGTGTTCTGTCTGCAGTCTTCTATGACCTTCCCAAATATTCATGACTTAGCTTTGATGGGTTAACTCAGAAGCAGTTGCTTGATCAGGCTTGCACTCTGGCCAGATACCTTTGTAGTCCTACCTGAAACTCATACGTTTGAACTCATCGCATTAGCTTCACATCGTCTGCAAACACGGACACCTCTTCCATCATGTCATTCTCATATACCAGAAACAACACCGGCCCTAGGGCTGTCCCCCTGTGGAACCCGACTCGTCACAGACTCCCACTCTGACACCTCGTCACATAATAACATAAGAAAGAAGGTACACTGCAACAGGCCTACTGACCCATGCGGAGCAGGTCCATGTCCCCCCCCCCGCGATTAACCCAATGACCCCCCAGATTGGCCCAATGACCCCCCCCGGATTAGCCCAGTGACACCCCCCCCTAGATTAGCCCATTGACCCACTCCCAGGCACTCGTTGTTTCCTTCCTGTCAGGCATTACTGATCCACTGTGTGCCTTTCCTGTTATTTCTGTCTGCTTCTCTAGCTTTTTCACTAATCTCTTTGTTGAAACTGAGTCGAAAGGATTCCTTTACGAAGAAAATGTAATCTACCCAACGCTGTCTCCTGTCTTACTTCTATTACCGTTGTCTTAAAACCCCATAGGTTTGTGACACAGGATGTTTCATTCATTGCAACCGTCGGTTATCTGTATAACTCAAATCCTTTTGAGTTGTTCCACCTCTCTTCTCCTGATAATCATCTCCATGACCTGATACTATATATGTCAGTGACTCTGGTCCCTGTAGTTTAATGCCGCGTGGTCTGTATCCATTGTCGGGTCGGTCGATTTTCCCTGAACCTCCTCCTCTGGGACTAGTCCTTGTTGCAGAACCGTTGCATCTTTCCTCTAGCTTCTTTACGTTGCTGGTAACTGGGGCTCCAAACTGGTGCCGTGCATAATCCAATATGGGCCTAACGTACACGGTGTACAGGTCCAGAACGATTCCTTAATAAGATGGTGGAATACTGTCTTTAGGTTGGTACGTGCGCCAATATGGTTGTTGTGCACTTCAGGAGATATGCCTAGTATTATTCTCAACCCCCAAGATCTTTTTCCTTGTGGGAGGTTTTTTTAAGTCCTCTTCCACCAAGACTGTAACCCCGTCTGCAGTCTTCTTTGCCCTCCCCATTCTTCATGACTTTACATTACACATGTGGGGGTTGAACTCCAGGAGCCAATTGCAGGACAGGCCTGCAGCCTGTCCAGATCCCTTTGTAGTTCTGCCTGATCCCCCGTCCCAATAGAATTCTTATCAACTTCACAATCATCGCAAACAGGGACACTTTCGGCGTCAAGTCCTTCCATCATGTCTTTCACAAATACCAGAAACAGTACCGGTCATAGACTGACCCCTGTGAATACCCCTCTCGTCACAGGCGCCCACTTCTGGCACCTCTCCGAGTACCATAACTCGCTGCAGTCTTCCTGACAGGTATTCCCCTGATCCATTGTAGTACCGTCCCTGTTTATCCCTGCTTGGTCTTCCAGTTTTTATGCAACTAATCTCTTTGTGTGTAACTGTGCAAACGCCTTCTTACATCCAAGAAAAGCAATCTACCCTATCTCACTGTCTTGTCTTACTGCTGTCACCCTTCATAGAGCTCCATAGTATGTAACACAGATTTCCTCTCCCTGAAACTGTGCTGCTGGCTGTTGTCGATAAGCTCAATTCCTTTCGAGGAGTTCCAATACTCTTATTTTTCATGTGTGTACTCACACTATTGAGGTTGCAAGGGGTCGAGTCCAAGCTCCCGTGGCTCCGCTACTAGGTCACTCCTCCCTGAACCGTGAGCTTTATCATTCCTCTGCTAAAGCTATGTAAGATCCTGCCTCCACTACATCGCTTCCCAACTTTTCCACATCCTGACACTCTGCGTCTGAAGAAAATTTCATAACATCTCTGTGATTCCATCTGTGTCGTTCAACGTCGAACTGAGTCCCCTTGTTGCAGTGTCCCATCTCTGGAACATCCGTCTTTGTCCACCTTGTCAAGTCCTCTCAGTATTTTGTATGTCGTTGTATCATGTCCCCCCCCCCTTCTCCTTCTGTCCTCCCGGATCGTCAAGGTGATTTCCCTTAACCTCTCTTCGTAGGACATACCTCTTAGCTTTGGGACTAGTCATGTTTGCAAACCTTTTGCACTTTTTCTTCTAGTTTTCTTTACGGGCTTGGCTAGTTTGTGGGTTCCAAACTGGTGCCGCAACTCCATCTGGGGGGCCTAACGTACAACTGTGTAGTCAGGTCCTGAACGATTTCCTTATTGAAGATGTCAAATGCTGTTCTGAGGTTTGCCTAGGCGCCCATATGCTGCAGCAGTTTATTTGGTTGATGGGCTCTTCAGGATATGTGCCTGGTGTTATACTCGCCCTAGATCTTTTTCCATGATTGAGGTTTGTAGTCTCTGGCCCCCCCTAGACTGTACGCCGTCTAGCGTCTTCTAGCCCTTCCCCAATCTTCATGACTTTGCACTTGGTGGAGTTAACTCCAGGAGCTAATTGCTGGACCCAGGTCCCTGCAGCCTGTCCAGATCCCTTTGTAGTTCTTCTGGTCTTCGATCGAACGAATTCCCTTCCACAATCACTTCCGTCATTCTGCAATCAGGGACGCTTTCGAGTCCTATTGCTTCAGTATGTGTTCAAAAATACCAGAATCAGCACTGGTCCAGACTGACCCCTGTGGGACCCCACTAGTCACAGGATCCCACTCTGACACCCCGCCACGTACCATGACTCACTGCTGTTCTTCCTGACAAGTATTCCCTGATCCATGGTAGTGCCTCCCCCTGTTACCCTGCTTAGGTCACTCCCAAGTTTTTTGCACTAAATCTTTTGTGTGGAACTGTGTCAAACGCCTTCTTGCAGTCCAAGGAAATGCAATCCATCCATCCCTCTCTCTCTTGAGCTGTCACCACGTCATATAACTCAGTAGGTTTGGACACAGATTTCCCGCCCTGAAACCATGTTGGCTGCTGTGATGAGAGAATTCCTGTCTAGGGGTTCCACACACTCATCCTGATAAGCTTCTCCATGACTCTGCATACTATTACATGTCAGTGACATTGGTCTGTAGTTTAGTGCTTCAGGTCTGTCTCCTTATTTAAAGATTGGGACTAACATTTGCTGCTTCATGCCTCAGGCAACTCCCTGTTTTTCGATAGATGTATTGAATATTGTTTGGTAGGGTACACATACGCAGGTTGCTCCATCTCACAGGACCCATGGAGAGATGTTTACTGTCCCATTGCCTTTGAGGTATCTAGCTCACTCAGAATCATCTTCACTTCTTCCCTCGGGTGTGTGTACTGTGTCCCAGCACGTGTGGTGTGCCCCACCACTCCGTCTTTCTGGAGCCCCTTCTGTCTCCTCTGTGAACACTTTCTTTGAATCTCTTGTTTGGAGTCCTATCATACTTCACGTCATTTCTTTTTTGGTCTCTCCTCCTGCTTCCTTTTAGCCCTGATTACCTATCCTCGACTGTTTGGTTTTCGTCCTGATGTGGCTGTATAAACAGTTCGGTCAGATTTGGGCTTTCGCTGCAATTGTCGTTTTCCATATGTCGTTGGATCCTCCCTTCTATCTGTGCATATCATTTCTGGCTCTAAACGACGCTGCTCTCCTTATTCGCCTGGTCCGTTGCCTTCTAATTCTTCCATTCCCTAGCACACTTTGTTTTTGCCTCCCTGCACCATGGGGAACGCATGGGCTTGGCCCTGGCTTTTTCATTAATTCCTATTGACCTTGGGTACAAACCTCTCCTCAGCCTCTTGCACATTGGTGCTAACATATTCACTCATCTCATTACTGGCTTCCCCTGCCAGTTTCTCTGTCCCACTGAACCCCTTGCAGGAAGTTCCTCATTACCGGAGTCCCCTCCTCTTGTACATAACATAAGTACATGAAAAGAAGGAATCACTGAACAGGCCTACTGACCCATGCGGAGCAGGTCTAATGTCCCCTTCCCGGATCGATACCATGACACCCCCCCGACCCCCCGGATTTGCCCAATGACCCACTGCCCAGTGGTGATCATCTCCACTCAAGATGGAGCATCTGGGACCAGACCCATCTGCACAAGCCTATTTACCAAGCCGTGCTTTCATATCCTTTCCTGAATCTGAATTTTCCCAACTTGAAACCATTGCAGCGAGTCCGTCTTGGCTGGAAATTTTCACAGCACGACTATTTACATCCCCTTTATTTATGGCCTGTTTTCGCATTTATACACCGCGATCATTTAACCCCCTAATCCTACGCATTCGAGAGAGTGGATCAGGGCCCTCAGTCTATCCTCCTTAGGGAAGGATTTCTGATACAGGGATCAACTTTTATCCTCCTCTGTAACGTTTTTCCGCCAGAGCATTTATACCATTCTCTAATACGGTGACCAGAACTGAGCATCATAGTCTAAATGAGGCCTTACCAATGAATTTATAAGAGTTGAAGACCAACCCTAGGACTTCTGTAATTATACTTCTAGAATGTGAAGCCAAGAATTCTATTAGGCTTTATTGCGACAAGAATGCACTTTGTCTTGGTTTTAGATTACTGCTAACCAGAACTCTCCTGAATCCTTTTCGGCAATCAGTAGTATTAAGATCTACATTATTTAGTTTTATATGTGGCATGGTTGTTTACCTCTGTCCTACATTTTAGAACTTTGCATTGTCAATATTAAACTGCATCTGCCACTTCTCCGACCATTGCATCAGTCGGATTCAAATCATCCTGGAGTGAATTGAATTGGACGGCCTATTTTGGTGGTCATCAGCAAAATTTTGCTTATGTCGCTATTTATTCCCTCATCTATGTCTTTTATGAAAATGTGAACAACAACGGCTCAACACTGACCCAGTTAGGAACACCGCTTGGTGACGTGCCCCCATTCTGATTTCTCCCCCATTTATGCAAACTCTCTGCGTCTCGTTGTCAGCCATGCCTCTGCCCAGAAAAAATTTCTCCTCCTAGTCGTGTGCCTTAAATTTCCTCAATAGCCTCTGAGTGGAACTATACGAAAGCCACACTGAAGTCCATATCCCATACATTTTCATTCCCATGATCAACCTCCTCAAACACCTTAGTGAAAAAAGGTTTTTCGTAAACTCGTAAAACAGAAGGCCCTCTTTTACAACCGTGTTGAGATGTCCTTAATCATCTTGCCTGTCAATATGGCGACTAATTGCTTTCGGCAATTTATTGATTCCATAAATTTCCCACTGTGGACGGAAGGCTTGTTGTCTAATAGTTTCTAAAGAAGCCAAGGGACCTGTCACCTGCCTTGTAAATAGGTAATACATTTGCCCTTTTTCCACTTATTCCGGCACTATGCCAGTTTTGTAGTGGATATTTTAAAAAGATTAGCCAAAGTTATGCTAGGTTCCTCTTTACATTCCTTTAACACCCTTATCAAACAGTTCAGATCAGGGCCTGGGGATTTGTTAGGTTTTAGTTTCTCTATTTGTCTGAGACCATGTCACTAGGTTAACCGCAAATCGTACAATATTTATCATCCTGTTCTAACAATAATCTATATTTCAGGAATATCGCTATATTTTCCTGGGTGAAAACTGAGAGGAAGTAGGTTATGAGATTTCACACATATCTTATCACTGTCAGTGGATCTGACCAAGTTACTCTTACGTGGGCCAACTTGTCCCTAATCTTACTTCTGTATACCTGAAAGAACCCTTTTGGGTTTGTCTTTGAATCCCTTGCGACCTTCGCCTCAATAATCCCTTTTGCTTTTCTTAATTCTTTCTTTTTTTTTTCTCTCTTAATTGGAATATGTTGTTTTCTTTAACTGCCCATCTCCCTCTTTGATACGCCTATAATGCCCCTCTTTTGAGCAATGGATGTTTTTAATCTATTGTTCTATGGCATTTGGGATCATTTTGTTTAATCTAAGTTTCCTTGACACGGAACAAAGTTTTCTGGGCAGCTAGAACTATGGCTCTGAGAAAACGTCATATTGGCTACCAAGATCACCCTCCTGGCCCATAGTCAGGACATCCCAGTTTAGCCCACCCAGGTAATTTTTCAGTCCCATGTAAGTCGGCCAAGCGAAAATCAGGGATAGAGAGTTGGATTCAGTGTATCTGGGTAATTCCATTGATATAATAAAACAAGGTGATTGTGATCCACTTTCGCCAATCTTACATTAACCTCAAGATTATTATGTTAGTGAATCTTTTGTTGCAAGAACAAGTCAAGCAGATTGTTTCCTTCCTCTAGTTGGTTTCTTCCACACAACCTGTTCTAGAAAGCTATCCTGAACTGTATTAATCAAGAAAGTCACTAGACTCAACATTTCCTTTCACTTTTGTTTCCATCAATTTGTCTAAAGTTAAAATCTCCATTATCCAACATTTTCTTATCTAGATGCCTTATGAATTTCGTCTAATTAACAGCTTACTCAGCCCTCCCTATCAGGTTTGGGGCCTATAAATCACACCCAATGAATTATTGTCATGTCCATGCGAGAAACTGTAGCCAAACAGAAGAACATAAAACATAAGAAAGGAGGAACACTGCAGGAGGCCTGCTGGCACCATACTAGGCAGGCGTTCCAATTATTCCGACTACAAAACATGTAGCCCACCCAATTTTCAATGCCAACCCAAGAAATAAGCTCTGATGTGAAAGTCCACCTCATATCCAAACCACCCACGTCATGACTTATCCAACCTAGATTTGGAAACTACCCAAAGTCCAGCCTCAATAACCAACAGGTAGACTGGTTTCCACTTCCCATCAACTACCCCTATTTCCAAACCAATACTTTCCTAAGCCTTTCTTAAATCTAAACTTATCTAATTTAAATCCATTACTCGGGTTCTCTCTGGAGAGACATCCTCAAGAACCATATTAATATCCCCTTTATTACATTACCTATCTCTATCTTCCACTTATCCACTTCGATCAGGTTCTCCCCTCATTCTTCGTTCTACAAGTAATGTAACTTAAGAGTCTTCATTCTTTCTCATAAGGAAGATTTTAATGCTATGTATTAATTTAGTCACCTACGGCTGTGTTTCCTAACGAATTTTATGTCCATGTTTGTAATATCGGTGACCAAACTGAGCTGCATACTCTAGGTAGGGTCTACTACTGAGTATAAAGCTGCAGTATGAACCCCTGACCTCTGTTGCTTACACTTCTTGATATAAATCCCAGTAATCTATTTGCCTTATTTACGTACGCTTAGGCATTGCCTGTCTTGGTTTTAAGGTTGCTGCTCACCATAACCCCCAATCCTTCGAAACACGTATGGCTCAGTTTCTAACATCATTTAACTTATTGGAGTACTAGGGTTAGGGCACCTCTCCAAGCTTTCAGAACCTTGCATTATCTACATTGAATGCATCGGCCACTTTTCCTGACCAAGAATAGAGTTTGTTTTAATCCTCCTGAAGTTCCATAACATCTACGTTTGAATCACTATTCCTACCTATCCTTTGGTGTCATCGGCGATTTGGCTCATATCACTAGTAATTTCCCTCATCAAGAGCATTATATATATAAACAAAAACGGCCCAAGACTGATCCGCTGTGAACGCCACCTGTTACATATCCCCCACTCGGATGTAAAAACCCACCATTATGGACCTCTCTGCTTCCTGTCAGTGTAGCCATGACTCGATCCTCGATAGCACATTTTCCCCAATGCCAGAGCTGCCAGCTTTCTTAACATCAAATGGTGCGACTCTTATCAAAAGCCTTACTAAAATCTAAGTAAATAAGATCAAATTCTTTATTGTGGTCACAGCCACAAAAGCTTTACTGAAGAAAGATAAATAAATTAGATAGACAAGACCGCCACTGTGAATCCATGCTGAGTATCAATTAATCAAGCTATGCTTATCGAGATGGCTTCTTAAATCCAAGCAATAATTGACTCTAGTAATTTGGCCTACAATAGAGTTCACAGGCTATTGGGCGGTAATTATGACGTAACGACTTTGTCCGCCTGTTTGAAAAATTAGGATTACATTAGCCATCTTCCACATATCAGACACTACACCTAGTATTTGAAGAAGGATAATTAAAAATATTAGTTAATGGTTTCACAAGAGTTCCATTTTACATTCCTAAGAAGCCATTGAAAAACCTCATCAGGTCCCGGAGACTTATTTGCTTCAGTCCTGTCTATCTGCAACACAACCATTTTCACTAGTGACTGTGATGATACATAATTATCTTCTTCTAGCCCACTTGTAAAAATTAATTACGGAATATTGTTTAGTGTCTCCGTGTATAAAAACTGAGAGAAAATAATTATTTAAAATCAAGCACAATCATCTCCTTGGTCAGTAAGGTGCCCATAGTTATTTTTTAAGGGGACCTATCTTATTCTCGAACTTTGTTCCTATAGACATGAAAAAACTTTTGGGTTAGTTTTAGATGGTATAAAACCTTGGTAATAAATACCGACAAGTTGGTTTAGAA
Organism: Cherax quadricarinatus; assembly: GCF_026875155.1. Classification (NCBI taxonomy): domain Eukaryota; kingdom Metazoa; phylum Arthropoda; class Malacostraca; order Decapoda; family Parastacidae; genus Cherax; species Cherax quadricarinatus. The sequence continues at coordinate 39,435,304 of NC_069445.1, read as the reverse complement.
AGACAAGTAAGCAAACCCATATAACATATTTATTAGAAAACTTTCGGTCCTGGACCATTGATGCACTTCTAACATCCAGAGGTAGAAAGACATTCATATATAATAAGGCGCCCTATATATAAATGTCCCCTTTCTACCTCTGTATATTAGAAAGTGATCAAGGTCCCCAGGACCGAAACGTATTTCTAATAAATATGTATTAAATGTTTGCTTACGTGTCTTTCTAAACCGAGTTTTAGAATCCCTACTACTTTAATTTCAGTAGTCCCTTTAGCTTTTCCTTATCGCCCTTTTTAATGTCCCTCTTAATGTCAATAGTACTGATTCATAAGATGACCCTCAACCTCTTTTGAATAGCCTATAAATTCTTTTCTTATGCCGCTAGAAGATATTTGAGCCTTATTATTCATGCCATTTTGGTCATTTCTATTTGATCTAATTTCGTTATATGGATAAACGCTCTTTGAGCAGCATGTATTTGTGTTCCAGAAAACAGTCATATTGATACTCTCTTCGTACCCCAGTCAAACAGCTGAATCAGTGTTCCTCTAAGCCCATCGTAATCTGCTAAGCGAAAATCTGGGACTGTTTACTGAGTGTATCCCACTATCAATACTTCCATTCAATTGCTAACTTTAATTGATTGTGTGCGCTAGCACCCAGGTTCCACTGAAACTTCTAAATTATTATCAAGGGATTTCATTGGTTGCCAGATCTAAGTCATAGCAGGTTATTCCCCTTGTAGGTTCTGTCCACAAGACGATGCCGTCAAAAAACAATCTCTAAATACTTCTAAGAAGTCCTTGTATGATTCTAAAACCCAGTCAAGAAATTTTTCCAATGCAGACATACTAAAGTTAAAGTCTCCTGAATAACTACATTATCCGTGCTTGTTGCCTTAACAATTTTCCTTCCATAGTAGTCTCCCTTTATTCCCTATCTAAGTTGGGGGACTGTAATATCAACTCCTAAAATCAGTTTTTCACAAGAGCCCCTCTGAAATTCTACCAAACAGACCGTCTGTATGTGGTTACTTCATACTTAATCTCCGATGTTTATGCAACAGTTTCAAGCGATCTCGGACATAACAAGCCACCCCACCCCACCTCCCATACTTCTAATCTTCTTGACCAATTAAAACCCTGAATATGACATTCCGCAGGCAAATGTCCCGACTTTTTGAATTAAACCAACGTCTCAGTTAAGAGCAAATACTTCAATGTTACTGCACTAGCACTAATCTCAACACGTCCATCTTATTCCTAGCACAACGGAATGAGCATAATAAACATTGAAAGACCTCTCCTTTCTCTTTACCCTTCCCTGCGCATTTTCATTTTTCTACTAAACGCTATTACTGGCCTTATCCCCATGTTCCCTGGCTTTTCAATATCTATCTCGGTTCTTATTAATACTAGTGTCCTCCCCTAGAACTCGTAATTTACTACACTGGGACTTCACTGTGTTCCTGCCAAAGACCCATACCGACTACCTATTCCTAGTTTAAAGTCCTAAATGCTCCCTCCACTGCAGTTCCAGTGCTCCCACCCCACACACTAATAAGTGAACCCCTCCCTAGCATGACATGTCCATTTCTTCCAGCCATTAAAAGGTCCCAGTTGTCAATAAATGTTACCACATTTTTCCTTACAGTAGGTTGCCCAGCCAGCAATTGACACCAATTGCCCTGGACACCATTCATTCCAATCCCCCACGCTGGCAAAAATCCACATATAGAGGGTTTCCCACCCTTCAAGTATTTCTTTGCGGGACCTATACCTGCTAATCAGGTCCCTCACATCCTCGTCTGCCAACACGTTTTGCCTCCAGGCATGAGAGAGAAAAAGGAATTGCCCCATTACCTCTCATGATGTCATCCAGATGGCTAACAATATCCTCCATCCCAGCCCCAGGAAAGCAAACTCTCTGTCTCCTACCCTGTCCTTCAAGCAGCAACTCCGATCCATATACCTAACTGTGCTAGCCCCAACAACAAAATATTCGGTGCCTTCCCTTAATGTCAATTCGTCGTGACGTGCCCCAGTATTCGTCTCACATTCGCGGTAGCCTGATAATGTATTGAAGTTTTCACAACAGTTTTCCACGGCCAGTCTCTTTTCTTCTCATCGTTTTCAACCTTCCATTCGTCTTCTTGTCGTACAATTTTTTTTCCCTGCTGATCCACCACTGACCAGTTTCCACTTCTTGACCTGAGGGTCGTCAAAACAGGAGACTACTACGAATCTTTCTTGTTGTTCCCTCGTCAGTCCGCTCGAATTTCCCATATTTGTCCAACCTCAATTCTCCCTTAAGGCTGTTGGTAAAGTTGCCTCGATTGAGGGCATCCATGCTTCAATTCTAGCGAGCGCGCAAAACAGTCTTCACAGAAGCCAAGTACTACGTCAACACTGCGCAAAAGCCAACTCATATCAGGAGCACTGCGCAGGCACGTCCGCACGGCCCAATAGCGGAGCGAACCCTCCGGTTCTGTGTTCGATGCTTCTAATCATATTCATGTTCTGAGACAACAATTTAAATTTTCTCTACGTACATGGCCACCACGGCACCACCCTTCCTGTTGACTATCAGTGTGGAAATAGTTTATAACCCGTATGTTGCATTCAGGAAGGCATTTCCGATCTTTCAGTTTGAACAGGTCTCTGTATACCAATAATACTAAATTACCTAACTTGCAAGTCATCTTAAGCTCATCTATCTTATTTCATAGACACCTACTATTTGTATAGTAAAGCCTTAAGGAGCTGTCACTCGTTGCCCTCTACTATCCTCTTTGTTGTTGATCACGTGATTTTCCATTACTAATGCACTTTATGTATTTGGAATATTGTCTTTTAAACAGAAGCCTGGTAATCCCGGTAATTGGGCAGTTTCTAACCTAATACTCAGCCTGATTGTTTCACACAAACACCCATGCCTCTATAATCTATCAGTTTAAATTCCGAACAAGTCATCAATTACCCTCTCAATTGACTTGGCTAATGCAACCACTCCATCCCCTGAAGATGAACCCCATCCCTTGCATACATATCACGTGTGCCAAAAAAGAGTCCCAGTTATCAATTAATGGGATTGCAAATTCCTTGCAGTACCTGTCTAGGCCACTAAATTATACCATTGCCCAGACCATCCCAATCCACTGCCACTCCCTTTCTAGCAAGATCGACCATATGACTGGGATCCCACCCAGTTAGACCTAACTACTTCTATGGCTGCCTGTACTTATCCAGCAGCCCTCTCTCTGCCCTTCCATTTCATACCCCCCAGCATACTAAGACAGATAATGGCTTGTTCCCCTTACCTGCCATAATATAATCCAACTGCTGACTGTCACCAACACCACTCCCGGAAAACACTCACTCTTCGACCTTTCTCTCTCTGTTTCTACAAATTCACGGTCCATATATCTTACCTGAGACATCGCCTATTAAAAGATTCTTACCTTGATTAGCAGGGGAACAGTGGTATCGTCAACCTCACTAACCACTGAAGTACACTCGTCGTAGGAGAACAGAGAATCGATTCTCCTACCTTCTCAGCTCTTCTATTAACTCTCCACATCTTTCATCGTCCTGAACGTGTGAACCACTAGCCACTTAGAGAGGCTGCCACTATCTCGCGGCGACCATATCCTTCCTTACCAGCTAAATCCTCTCACACTCGCCCCAAACTCATCTAGGCGAAGCGTTCACCTTCCTATTTTCCTCCACAAGACTAGAATCTCCTTCAACCACTGTGAACCTGAGATTCTAAACACTACAACAAGCCTTGGTTGCTTGGTAACAGCCACGCTAACTCCCCAAGATATAGCAGTAGGACCAGCAAGGTGACCACTGACCTTAGTTTAGCTTTCATCGTCTGGCCTTCCTCTTCCTCCCCCCCCTCCCACTTGTAGCTCTACCTTGTATTCAAAGCTTAAAACCACATGATCGCTGGCCCCAAGGGTCTTTACGTATGTAGGTCCCGCAATTCTGCACTGCTCAAGGTGAATCCAAAGTCCAGTCCTTGCTGTTCATCTCCTCCTCCTCTCTCTTTGTAGTGTCCCCTTACGTGTTTGGTACATGAAGTTTTTCCAGACCACCTCCTGCATCTTACCCCTCCAGTATCTTGGCCCCTCATGTGCTCCAAGTTCTCCAAGTCGATCACCTTTGTGGTTAAAGTCACCCATGAGCAGGAGCTTTGCCCTGCATGCATGAGCTCTCCTGGCCATACGAGCCAGGGTGGTCAACCATCGCTCTATTTCTCTCGTCGTACTCTTGCCTTGGCCCTCCTGCTGTTCCTGATGGTGGGTTATACATCACTGCAATTACCATCTTGGGAACTCCAGATGAAGCGTTCCCAACGATCTATCACTTCTCCTCTGTCCCTCTCTCCAACTCATCAAAATTTCCATCGGTTTTTGAGGGCTCCACTAACTACATCCTGTACTAGGGATACGGCATTGGTAGCTTTGGAGAGTCTTTCATATGACTCCATAATTTCACAATGGCTGGGGCTGGTCTGGGGGTCAGCCCTAAGGCTGGCACTAAAACTAGCTGTGTTTTTTGTTTCCCCTGTTTTATTCTAGTTTGTATCGCTTATTTTTGGGTCGTTGTTGTAGACTGGTGGGGCGTTCTCTGTGTTAGACTTTACTCCTCTCCTATCTTTCCCATGCTCTATATATTCCAGGTAGAACTATACAATAGGTTTCCTCCTTTTTCTCGTGTTTATTGTTTATTAACCTCCTCGATGCTTTCCTGATATCTATCCATAGTTCCACATCCCTTTGCAGATCCAAAACACCTATCTAGATAGATGTCATTTTTGGTTGCAGTGTTTATTCTTGGCACAGGTAACTCTGATGTTTTGAAAAGCAAAGGTTCAAAGGATTCTAGATTGTTTCCCAAGAAAGCCTTTCACATGTCCCACAGGTAGACTGTACTGCCATCCTGCTGTATCCCTATTTGCAACTGGGGTACGCACAAGAGCTTGATCTTCACTTTACATTTCAGCTCTGCACGCAGGTGTGGGTGTTAAAGGGTCAATACATGGTATTTGCGGATGTAATTAGCATTGAGACCTTATACCCATTAAAACATGTAAATGAGTATAACATCAAATAACAACATCCTACAGCATCTGATTTCCTGTCATGATCACTGCTGTTTTATCTTTGTCCTGACCATTATATGAGTGGTGGTGGCTGGGTTACGTGATGAAAGGTAGTTCGGTGGTCAGGAAATTGGGTAGGGGTGCCAATAGGGGGGGTGAGGGTCGCATCCTTCCTGTTGGGGTGTCGGAGGGGGAGGTGGCGAGAGGATTAGGTGGTGGTTTATCCTTTCCTCCTATCCAGTCACTGCATGTTCACTGTTTTTCCCTGCACAGCAATCAACAATCTCGTTATTTTTAATTATTCCCCACTATGGTTTAAAAAAAAAAAATACTTATTCCAGTTTCATCCCCACGTCCTCCCACCTTTGCTTGGTTTGGTTGAACAGTGGGTCCATGGTATGGGTACCACAGGGAGGGAACAACCCCCGCTGGTTGGGTACGAAGGGACGGGGAGAGGTGGGGGGATCAGTGGGGTGACCGTAAACTTGAGCAGTTGTTCCCATATATTTACACCATAGCTTACACTAGCACTCGGTTTTAAGATTACTCTCATCCACAATTCAGATGTTGAAGGCCAGGTCCCCTCGTCAAATCCAGCCACTCTCTCTAGTGAAGTTGTCGAAGTTGATTGCAGTCTGTACCAAGGATACCCTTGGTGTTGCAGTGTCGCGACAGATTGAACATTAAAATGTTATAAATACCGACAGGTTGTTAGTAATACACAGATGCAACAGTTAGGTATACTTTAATAATGAAACGTTTCGTCGCCTACACATAGCTTCTTCAGTCGAGTACCAGAATAGAGATAGAATGCAGAAGATACTTGAAGACGATTAATCGTCCATCACCCTTAAAGTTTTGAGGTTGGCTGTCCCTCAGTACTGGAGAAGAGCATTGTTTCCATAGTATGAAACAATATGGAATGAAGTGACCGGATGGAGCGTATATAGCGCCAAGAAGTGAGACGTAGGCCAATATGGAGAGGTAAGAACTCTGATGTTGAGAGGTCATGTCCCTCTCAAATCAGCCGCTCTCACTAGTGGAAGTTGTCGAAGTTGAATTGCAGTCTGTACCAAGATTACCCATGTGTTGCAGCGTCTGACAGATTAACATTAAAATGGTAAAAAATACCGACTAGTTGTTTAGGTAAGACACATATGCAACAGTTAGGTATCTTGATTATGAAACGTTTCGCCTACACAGTAGGCTTCTCAATCGAGTACTAGAAAGACGATAGAGCAGAAGATACTTGAAGACATGTAAATCAGTCCATCACCCTTAAAGTTTCTGAGGTGGTCATCCCTCATTCTGGGAAGAGCCTTGTTCCATAGTATGAAAACAACAAATTTATGGAGATGAAGTGACAGGATGGAGCTTATATATCGCCAAGATGTGAACGAAGGCCACTAGGAGAGGTAAGAACTCAGATGTTAGAGGTCAGGTCGCCACTCAAATCCATCCGCTCCACGAGAGGAAAGTTTTCCGAAGTTGATTGCAAGGTCTGTACCAAGATACCCTGTGTTGCAGTGTCTGACAATTGAACATTAAAATGGTAATAAAATACCGACCGGTATGTTAGTAAGACACAAAATGCACAGTTTAGGTATCTTAATATGACACGTTTCGCCTACACAGTAGCTCTCAGCGAATACAGAAAAAGTTGAAAAGAAGCAGAAGATACTTGAAGACATGTAATCAGGTCCATCACTCCTTAAAGTTTTTTGAGTTGGCAGTCCCCCTCAGTCTGAGAAGACATTGTTCCATATATGAAACAATATGGAGATGAAAGTGACAGGATGGAGCTAATATATAGAGCGCCAAGAAGTGAGACATAGGCCACTAGGAGGAGGTAAGAACTCTTCAGATGTTGAGAGGTCAAGGTCCCTCTCAAATCCATGGGCCGATCTCACTAGTGGAAGTTGTCGAAGTTGATTGCAGGGTCTGTACCAAGATAACCCTTGTTTGGCATATCTTACAGATTGAACATAAAATGGTATAGAAATACCCGACCAGGTTGTTAGGTAAGACACATAAGCAACATTTAGGTAGCTTTATTAGAAACGTTTCGCTAACACAAGTAGGCTTCTTCAGTCAGTACAGAAAAGTTGATAGAAGCAGAGAGATACTTGAAGACGATGTAATCAGTCCAACACCCTTAAAGCTTTGAGGAGGTCAGTCCCCTCAGTCTGGAGAAGACATGGACCATAGTATGAAACAATAAGAGATGAAGTGACAGGATGGAAGCTTAATAGCGCCGAAGAAGTGAGGACGTAGGCCACTAGGAGAGAGGTAAGAACTCAGATTTTGAGAGTCATGTCCCTCTTCAAATCCAGTCCAGAGGGAACCTAGACCCTCTCAACATCAGAGTTCTTACCTCCCTCTTAGTGCCTACGTCTCACTTCGTTGCGCTATATCACTTCCATCCTTCACTTCATCTCCAGATTGTTTCATACTATGGAAACAATGCTCTTCTCCAACTGAGGGACAGACCACCTCAAAACTTTAAGGGTGATGGACTGATTACATCGTCTTCAAGTATCTTCTGCTTCTATCAACTTTTCTGTACTCGACTGAAGAAGCCTACTGTGTAGGCGAAACGTTTCATAATAAAGATACCTAACTGTTGCATATGTGTCTTACCTAACAACCTGTCGGTATTTTATACCATTTTAATGTTTCAGTTATTTGGTTGTAATGCCCTCAGGAGATGTGCTCGTTATTACACTCACCCCAAGATTCCTTTCCTTTTCCTTGAGTGAGGTTTGCAGTCTTTGGCCCCTCTAGCCTGTGTTCTGTCTGCAGTCTTCTATGACCTTCCCAAATATTCATGACTTAGCATTTGATGGGTTTAAACTCCAGAAGCAGTTGCTTGATCAGCTTGCACTCGCCAGATACCTTTGTAGTCCAACCTAAACCACATACGTTTGAACTCAGCGCATTAGCTTCACATCGTCTGCAAACAAACGAGTACACCCTCTCCATCATGTCATTCTCATATACCAGAAACAACACCGGCCCTAGGGCTGTCCCCCTGTGGAACCCGACTCGTCACAGACTCCCACTCTGACACCTCGTCACATAATAACATAAGAAAGAAGGTACACTGCAACAGGCCTACTGACCCATTGCGAGCAGGTCCATGTCCCCCCCCCCGCGATTAACCCAATGACCCCCAGATTGGCGCAATGACCCCCCCCGGATTAGCCCAGTGACACCCCCCCCTAGATTAGCCCATTGACCCACTCCCAGGCACTCGTTGTTTCCTTCCTGTCAGGCATTACTGATCCACTGTGTGCCTTTCCTGTTATTTCTGTCTGCTTCTCTAGCTTTTTCACTAATCTCTTTGTTGAAACTGAGTCGAAAGGATTCCTTTACGAAGAAAATGTAATCTACCCAACGCTGTCTCCTGTCTTACTTCTATTACCGTTGTCTTAAAACCCCATAGGTTTGTGACACAGGATGTTTCATTCATTGCAACCGTCGGTTATCTGTATAACTCAAATCCTTTTGAGTTGTTCCACCTCTCTTCTCCTGATAATCATCTCCATGACCTGATACTATATATGTCAGTGACTCTGGTCCCTGTAGTTTAATGCCGCGTGGTCTGTATCCATTGTCGGGTCGGTCGATTTTCCCTGAACCTCCTCCTCTGGGACTAGTCCTTGTTGCAGAACCGTTGCATCTTTCCTCTAGCTTCTTTACGTTGCTGGTAACTGGGGCTCCAAACTGGTGCCGTGCATAATCCAATATGGGCCTAACGTACACGGTGTACAGGTCCAGAACGATTCCTTAATAAGATGGTGGAATACTGTCTTTAGGTTGGTACGTGCGCCAATATGGTTGTTGTGCACTTCAGGAGATATGCCTAGTATTATTCTCAACCCCCAAGATCTTTTTCCTTGTGGGAGGTTTTTTTAAGTCCTCTTCCACCAAGACTGTAACCCCGTCTGCAGTCTTCTTTGCCCTCCCCATTCTTCATGACTTTACATTACACATGTGGGGGTTGAACTCCAGGAGCCAATTGCAGGACAGGCCTGCAGCCTGTCCAGATCCCTTTGTAGTTCTGCCTGATCCCCCGTCCCAATAGAATTCTTATCAACTTCACAATCATCGCAAACAGGGACACTTTCGGCGTCAAGTCCTTCCATCATGTCTTTCACAAATACCAGAAACAGTACCGGTCATAGACTGACCCCTGTGAATACCCCTCTCGTCACAGGCGCCCACTTCTGGCACCTCTCCGAGTACCATAACTCGCTGCAGTCTTCCTGACAGGTATTCCCCTGATCCATTGTAGTACCGTCCCTGTTTATCCCTGCTTGGTCTTCCAGTTTTTATGCAACTAATCTCTTTGTGTGTAACTGTGCAAACGCCTTCTTACATCCAAGAAAAGCAATCTACCCTATCTCACTGTCTTGTCTTACTGCTGTCACCCTTCATAGAGCTCCATAGTATGTAACACAGATTTCCTCTCCCTGAAACTGTGCTGCTGGCTGTTGTCGATAAGCTCAATTCCTTTCGAGGAGTTCCAATACTCTTATTTTTCATGTGTGTACTCACACTATTGAGGTTGCAAGGGGTCGAGTCCAAGCTCCCGTGGCTCCGCTACTAGGTCACTCCTCCCTGAACCGTGAGCTTTATCATTCCTCTGCTAAAGCTATGTAAGATCCTGCCTCCACTACATCGCTTCCCAACTTTTCCACATCCTGACACTCTGCGTCTGAAGAAAATTTCATAACATCTCTGTGATTCCATCTGTGTCGTTCAACGTCGAACTGAGTCCCCTTGTTGCAGTGTCCCATCTCTGGAACATCCGTCTTTGTCCACCTTGTCAAGTCCTCTCAGTATTTTGTATGTCGTTGTATCATGTCCCCCCCCCCTTCTCCTTCTGTCCTCCCGGATCGTCAAGGTGATTTCCCTTAACCTCTCTTCGTAGGACATACCTCTTAGCTTTGGGACTAGTCATGTTTGCAAACCTTTTGCACTTTTTCTTCTAGTTTTCTTTACGGGCTTGGCTAGTTTGTGGGTTCCAAACTGGTGCCGCAACTCCATCTGGGGGGCCTAACGTACAACTGTGTAGTCAGGTCCTGAACGATTTCCTTATTGAAGATGTCAAATGCTGTTCTGAGGTTTGCCTAGGCGCCCATATGCTGCAGCAGTTTATTTGGTTGATGGGCTCTTCAGGATATGTGCCTGGTGTTATACTCGCCCTAGATCTTTTTCCATGATTGAGGTTTGTAGTCTCTGGCCCCCCCTAGACTGTACGCCGTCTAGCGTCTTCTAGCCCTTCCCCAATCTTCATGACTTTGCACTTGGTGGAGTTAACTCCAGGAGCTAATTGCTGGACCCAGGTCCCTGCAGCCTGTCCAGATCCCTTTGTAGTTCTTCTGGTCTTCGATCGAACGAATTCCCTTCCACAATCACTTCCGTCATTCTGCAATCAGGGACGCTTTCGAGTCCTATTGCTTCAGTATGTGTTCAAAAATACCAGAATCAGCACTGGTCCAGACTGACCCCTGTGGGACCCCACTAGTCACAGGATCCCACTCTGACACCCCGCCACGTACCATGACTCACTGCTGTTCTTCCTGACAAGTATTCCCTGATCCATGGTAGTGCCTCCCCCTGTTACCCTGCTTAGGTCACTCCCAAGTTTTTTGCACTAAATCTTTTGTGTGGAACTGTGTCAAACGCCTTCTTGCAGTCCAAGGAAATGCAATCCATCCATCCCTCTCTCTCTTGAGCTGTCACCACGTCATATAACTCAGTAGGTTTGGACACAGATTTCCCGCCCTGAAACCATGTTGGCTGCTGTGATGAGAGAATTCCTGTCTAGGGGTTCCACACACTCATCCTGATAAGCTTCTCCATGACTCTGCATACTATTACATGTCAGTGACATTGGTCTGTAGTTTAGTGCTTCAGGTCTGTCTCCTTATTTAAAGATTGGGACTAACATTTGCTGCTTCATGCCTCAGGCAACTCCCTGTTTTTCGATAGATGTATTGAATATTGTTTGGTAGGGTACACATACGCAGGTTGCTCCATCTCACAGGACCCATGGAGAGATGTTTACTGTCCCATTGCCTTTGAGGTATCTAGCTCACTCAGAATCATCTTCACTTCTTCCCTCGGGTGTGTGTACTGTGTCCCAGCACGTGTGGTGTGCCCCACCACTCCGTCTTTCTGGAGCCCCTTCTGTCTCCTCTGTGAACACTTTCTTTGAATCTCTTGTTTGGAGTCCTATCATACTTCACGTCATTTCTTTTTTGGTCTCTCCTCCTGCTTCCTTTTAGCCCTGATTACCTATCCTCGACTGTTTGGTTTTCGTCCTGATGTGGCTGTATAAACAGTTCGGTCAGATTTGGGCTTTCGCTGCAATTGTCGTTTTCCATATGTCGTTGGATCCTCCCTTCTATCTGTGCATATCATTTCTGGCTCTAAACGACGCTGCTCTCCTTATTCGCCTGGTCCGTTGCCTTCTAATTCTTCCATTCCCTAGCACACTTTGTTTTTGCCTCCCTGCACCATGGGGAACGCATGGGCTTGGCCCTGGCTTTTTCATTAATTCCTATTGACCTTGGGTACAAACCTCTCCTCAGCCTCTTGCACATTGGTGCTAACATATTCACTCATCTCATTACTGGCTTCCCCTGCCAGTTTCTCTGTCCCACTGAACCCCTTGCAGGAAGTTCCTCATTACCGGAGTCCCCTCCTCTTGTACATAACATAAGTACATGAAAAGAAGGAATCACTGAACAGGCCTACTGACCCATGCGGAGCAGGTCTAATGTCCCCTTCCCGGATCGATACCATGACACCCCCCCGACCCCCCGGATTTGCCCAATGACCCACTGCCCAGTGGTGATCATCTCCACTCAAGATGGAGCATCTGGGACCAGACCCATCTGCACAAGCCTATTTACCAAGCCGTGCTTTCATATCCTTTCCTGAATCTGAATTTTCCCAACTTGAAACCATTGCAGCGAGTCCGTCTTGGCTGGAAATTTTCACAGCACGACTATTTACATCCCCTTTATTTATGGCCTGTTTTCGCATTTATACACCGCGATCATTTAACCCCCTAATCCTACGCATTCGAGAGAGTGGATCAGGGCCCTCAGTCTATCCTCCTTAGGGAAGGATTTCTGATACAGGGATCAACTTTTATCCTCCTCTGTAACGTTTTTCCGCCAGAGCATTTATACCATTCTCTAATACGGTGACCAGAACTGAGCATCATAGTCTAAATGAGGCCTTACCAATGAATTTATAAGAGTTGAAGACCAACCCTAGGACTTCTGTAATTATACTTCTAGAATGTGAAGCCAAGAATTCTATTAGGCTTTATTGCGACAAGAATGCACTTTGTCTTGGTTTTAGATTACTGCTAACCAGAACTCTCCTGAATCCTTTTCGGCAATCAGTAGTATTAAGATCTACATTATTTAGTTTTATATGTGGCATGGTTGTTTACCTCTGTCCTACATTTTAGAACTTTGCATTGTCAATATTAAACTGCATCTGCCACTTCTCCGACCATTGCATCAGTCGGATTCAAATCATCCTGGAGTGAATTGAATTGGACGGCCTATTTTGGTGGTCATCAGCAAAATTTTGCTTATGTCGCTATTTATTCCCTCATCTATGTCTTTTATGAAAATGTGAACAACAACGGCTCAACACTGACCCAGTTAGGAACACCGCTTGGTGACGTGCCCCCATTCTGATTTCTCCCCCATTTATGCAAACTCTCTGCGTCTCGTTGTCAGCCATGCCTCTGCCCAGAAAAAATTTCTCCTCCTAGTCGTGTGCCTTAAATTTCCTCAATAGCCTCTGAGTGGAACTATACGAAAGCCACACTGAAGTCCATATCCCATACATTTTCATTCCCATGATCAACCTCCTCAAACACCTTAGTGAAAAAAGGTTTTTCGTAAACTCGTAAAACAGAAGGCCCTCTTTTACAACCGTGTTGAGATGTCCTTAATCATCTTGCCTGTCAATATGGCGACTAATTGCTTTCGGCAATTTATTGATTCCATAAATTTCCCACTGTGGACGGAAGGCTTGTTGTCTAATAGTTTCTAAAGAAGCCAAGGGACCTGTCACCTGCCTTGTAAATAGGTAATACATTTGCCCTTTTTCCACTTATTCCGGCACTATGCCAGTTTTGTAGTGGATATTTTAAAAAGATTAGCCAAAGTTATGCTAGGTTCCTCTTTACATTCCTTTAACACCCTTATCAAACAGTTCAGATCAGGGCCTGGGGATTTGTTAGGTTTTAGTTTCTCTATTTGTCTGAGACCATGTCACTAGGTTAACCGCAAATCGTACAATATTTATCATCCTGTTCTAACAATAATCTATATTTCAGGAATATCGCTATATTTTCCTGGGTGAAAACTGAGAGGAAGTAGGTTATGAGATTTCACACATATCTTATCACTGTCAGTGGATCTGACCAAGTTACTCTTACGTGGGCCAACTTGTCCCTAATCTTACTTCTGTATACCTGAAAGAACCCTTTTGGGTTTGTCTTTGAATCCCTTGCGACCTTCGCCTCAATAATCCCTTTTGCTTTTCTTAATTCTTTCTTTTTTTTTTCTCTCTTAATTGGAATATGTTGTTTTCTTTAACTGCCCATCTCCCTCTTTGATACGCCTATAATGCCCCTCTTTTGAGCAATGGATGTTTTTAATCTATTGTTCTATGGCATTTGGGATCATTTTGTTTAATCTAAGTTTCCTTGACACGGAACAAAGTTTTCTGGGCAGCTAGAACTATGGCTCTGAGAAAACGTCATATTGGCTACCAAGATCACCCTCCTGGCCCATAGTCAGGACATCCCAGTTTAGCCCACCCAGGTAATTTTTCAGTCCCATGTAAGTCGGCCAAGCGAAAATCAGGGATAGAGAGTTGGATTCAGTGTATCTGGGTAATTCCATTGATATAATAAAACAAGGTGATTGTGATCCACTTTCGCCAATCTTACATTAACCTCAAGATTATTATGTTAGTGAATCTTTTGTTGCAAGAACAAGTCAAGCAGATTGTTTCCTTCCTCTAGTTGGTTTCTTCCACACAACCTGTTCTAGAAAGCTATCCTGAACTGTATTAATCAAGAAAGTCACTAGACTCAACATTTCCTTTCACTTTTGTTTCCATCAATTTGTCTAAAGTTAAAATCTCCATTATCCAACATTTTCTTATCTAGATGCCTTATGAATTTCGTCTAATTAACAGCTTACTCAGCCCTCCCTATCAGGTTTGGGGCCTATAAATCACACAGTTGCAACTTCATTCTTTTTTACATCTAATTATACGGGCATGTAATTTATACCCTAACTCTGCAGGGTAAGATTTACATATTTACATCTGGGGGGGTCGAAGTCTTTTGCAATGGTGAACATATGCCTTGATTGAGGGAGATTTGAATGAGTATCTACAAAAGATATTTGGGGGTTTCTCTTTACTTGTCATGTATGCAAGGAATAATGACATTCAGGTTAATCGTCTGACTGAGTGTTAGAGGTAGAGGGTACAGAGTCAGGAGGATTTTCAGCGTCTGTCATAATAGTCTGGGTAGAAATATCATCGTCAACATCACATACTAACTTCATATGATCTAAATGCGATTCTTTATACTGACCTGCACTAATTTATCTAACTTTATACTTATTGCCCACTGATATGTTCAACTACTCGATAAGGACCAACAAACTTTTGATCGACCTTAGGTATTGCGGATGTTTTGTTGAAGTTAGTCAGCATTACTCTTGAACCCACTTTAACCTTGGTCAGCTTAGCATGACTATTAGTGACTCGTAAATTCTGCTGTTGATTTACGAAGCGTTTCTCAGACTCTCCTGAAAACACTTTGAGCTAGACTGGTACAAGTGGCTATGAAATCATCAAGGTTGTAATTGGGTTTTCGGTGGTGTGTAAACGCTTGTCTACACCATACAATGCATAATGTGGAGTGTCACCCATTGAAGCACTGTAAGCAGAATCTATAGGACACTGAATATCAGGTATAACTTCATCCCAAGTTTCAATATTGGGGTTGACAGTGCCTCTCAGGACATCAAGAACTTCTTTTTGGTTCGTTCTGCCAATCATTACTCGCAGGATGATGGGAACAATGTTGACTTAGAGATCTTGTACAAGGTACACAAATTTTCAAATATCCATTGCAGAATTCACCTTCATTATCGGTTACTAATGACTTTGGAGTGCTATGTTTGAAGAGATACGCTCTTTAAACACTTTGGCTACAGTCTCGGTAGTCCTATCTGCAATAGGCACTAACAATATCTGGTGAAATGATCTACCACAACATACAAATGTTGCCTTGGAGGAACATTGAAATTGTTAACAGATCTGCGGCAACTCTTTTCCATGGTTCGCTAGTGGTGGAATACACCTGGATAGGATTAGGACCACTGACATTTCCTTTATGTTGCGTACAGACACTACATTTTTTAACATATTCGGAAATATCAGTTGCCATACATGGCCAAAAGAACGATCCTTACCAGGGTGTGCAACACCTGGTGCAACATGAACTAGCTGTAGAGCTACATTCACTAGTGACTGCGGAATTACTCTTCTGCTTGGGGTACCCAACTTGGCTGTTTGATTCAATAATTCTTGGCTCATTACAAAGTCACTAATGGGTACTGGTGGCTTCACAGTCAGAATAAGATGTTCCTAGAGCAGGAATCGGATCACACCAGACCACAAGGGATCTGTTCTTTGAGCATTCTTTACCTCTTCGGCACTAGAAGGAGGGTCTGTAGTTACTACAATAACATGTCGTGATAGAGCATCAGCGACTACATTTGATTTGCCAGGCAAGTGTTCAAAGGTTGGGTTGAACTCTTGGATGGTCAAGATTCACCTGGCTAATCTTCCAGTGTGGCTGTTTGCTCTTGAAACAAGGAATCAGTGCGCATGATCTGTCAAGACATGGACAGGGTACTGGTATATGATGTCTCTGAATGCTTCAAAGACCACAATATTGCCAAAGCTTCTTGCTCAGTTACTGTATAAATTATTTCAGTGTTTGTAAGGAATCGGCTAGCATCTTCTGGGCTAGTACGGCACCTATGCCAGTTGAACTAGCATCAGTTGTCAGATAGAAAGGTTTAGCAAAATCTGGAAATTTCAAAATTGGAGCAGAGTTAGCTTTCTCCTAGAGGGTGATCTACAAAAACCTGCTAAGCCTACAAAGGATCTTATGGCATCAACAGTTTTGGGAGATGGAAAATTAGACACAGCAGTAACTTTACTTGGGTCAGTGTAGCCCCTCTAGGAGTGAGTACATGACCAAGAAACCTTGATCTCAGATCTGAAAAATTGGCACTTCGACAGTTTGATCTTTAAATTGGCTTCTTCAAGCTTACTCAGCACCATGTCCAGTCTTTCCAAATGTTGTCCACGTCCTCGGATATGAAGATTATGTCATCTAGGTACACCATAAGTGCGTTGCCTATGAGACCTCGAGATGTTGGTCATCAGCCTCGAGAATGTGATAGAAGATCGTAATCCGAATGGCATATGGAGGAAGTGATAATGACCAGTAAAGAGTGGAAAAGCTGTTAGTTCTTGGCTTTCCTCGTGGAGAGGGACTTGCCACAACCCCTGTAACAAGTCAGGGCCGAAAAAACTTTGTTATCCCCAATATTGCTTAAAAAGTCACAAAGTACAGGAAGTGGGAAGCGATCTGGAATTTTTTCACATTTAACTTCCTAAAACCAATTACTAGGCACCAAGTACCACCCTCCTTAGGTACTAGGATCAAGGGTGCATTCCAGGGTGAATTACTAGTGCAATAACTCCATCATAAAGCATCTGACTGATCAACTCGTCTGCGACAGCAGCTTGTGAATGAGACATTCTGTACGCAGGTATATAAATGGGTCTGGTACCAGTTCCAGTGGGATACGATGGGATATTAAGTCGTTAAACTCATATTTTCGCCTGGTAAGGCAATGGTACTACTATGGTAAACCATACCCCCGGCCGGGATTGAACCCGCGGTCATAGAGTCTCAAAACTCCAGCCCGTCGCGTTAGCTGGTCTATGGGCTAACGCGACGGCTTGAGTTTTGTGAGACTATGACCGCGGGTTCAATCCCGGCCGGGGTATGGTTTATTTGCAATCGTGTCATTACGATTTCTTAAGTCAAGTCGTATAACTATGGTTATTCAGCAGCATCAACAAATGCTTGACCTCGTCTGAGAAGTCAGTGAGAGCTAAATCTTTCTCCTCTGCTGGTGGAATAGATTGATCCAGGGAAGTGGATGAACTCTTCCCTGTTGAAATAGCACTGACCCACTGGTCAGGTGACAAGTCATCCTCTACTTGAACAGGTAAGGATAGTGAACAAGGTTTGATAATATGGTGTTCACTCGGAGACGAACACTGTGACCAGAAGTGTTGGCCAACAAGAAATGGATCTTACTATCTCTGACAACATATAAGGATGGCTCAACAAATAAAACCCTCTACTTTGCAAGAGTCACTGTCAACTAGGACATTTTCCACCGTCTGGAACACACGGAACAACAACAGACACTCGAGTGAGGGCACTAGCCGCTACAGAAACGTCTTTCTGCAGACGCATGTGACATCAACAAGAGATGGCACTACTAGTTGCAAATAGCCGTTTTCTGACAAGGCGTCCCCTTTAAAGGAACTACTACTCGAACTAGCAGACACTGCAGGAATAGGCCTGAGCACTCAAGGCAGTCTGAGCATCCTCGGACACCTGAGGCATCTGAACACTATCTTGCATGTCGAAGGTATAAGTGGAACACAGAGGAGAGTGACAGAGTTACCATGCCTGATCGCTTGGGTACGCTACTGGAAAATGCACTGGCCTGGAAGGACTTGACCTGAACTTCATACTCTGCGGCAGTATGGCAGATCTCAGATCTAAGTTGATAACCCCAAAATGGTACAGTCAAGTCATCAATTTGGCTTGCCATTGTAAGGGTCGAGTATAATTCGTAAGTCTCTCATGAAGCAAAACCTAGTAGAAGATCAGGGAAACTAATCTGGTTGATGCCGAGGTAGGAAGCAGTAAAGTCTCGACCTGGGGAGAAAAGGTGAATGAAGTTTGACCTTGGACACGCAGTGGGAACCAGCTACTCCACTAAGGGAGGTTACAGTAGTTGGTTCTATGAGGAGAATATGTCATAAACCTCTTATCCTTAAACAAACTAGACCTGATGATGTTAACTTGTGCACCGGAGTCCATGAATACATGAATGGGCTCCTGATGAACAGAGGCTTGCACTAAAGGACCTATCGTTTCAGTGGAAGTAATGTGCAAACAGAAGGGAGAGTCGTCCTCAGAGAAGGTTCATTTCTATGTCATCCCCAAAATTATCATTGTCAGAGACTTGTGAAGCAACATCATCAACAAGATCGTCGGTCTCGAGACTACTTAAGGCATCGAAGGAATTATGAACAGTGATGGTGTACTTATTATCACCCTACCATCACCACGGACGGGTTGACTGGGTCGCTTGAATTCCTCCGAATTAGAAGAATAAGCCTGGAGGTTACAGAGAGCATTGCGCTCAGATGTGTCATGTCCATGGATTCTAATGATAAGTACAGTATGGCAAATCGGACTGGTATGCATCATCATTACGACGCCTCTTAGGGTGGCTATCAGGAAAATTTATGGCAATATGGCCATGGTAACCACAATTATAGCAAGTTCCCTGACTATGGTTACTGAATACACTTTGAACACTATGGGATAATGACTCGTGACACACAATACACTAGCCTTGGACGATGGCACGTGAGTGATTTCGATCGGGAGTTTTGGCTGTGGCACAAAACAGACGCAGTACGGGATTAGTTATAGCAGATGGTGTAGGCCTTCGGTAGGGAAGGTTCCCTCCAGACATAAGTCAACACACATGTATAAGGGCTGCAAGCGTTCCATTTTGGCCGTTAGAGGACTAGAGTTATACACTTACATGGAAGTAGGCGGCATTAACTGTTTAATAACTCCAAAAGCCGCTAATTTCGCAATCGCCTCAAGGGTCGTTATCGTCATCTGCAAGGAAGTCGGAATTTTTTCTAGCTCTAACGAAGGAGAACACGAGGTTATTTAAACGAAGGGCAAACGCGCCAGCGATTCCTCTGGCCTATGCTCTGTGCACACTAGTTCCCTAAGGACAACGTATGGGTCAGTCACTCTCACTGGGTAAGATAGTTAGGTATTAATTTCTCGTACTCTGCCCACGTAGTGAAACCCTGAAAATCCTTCACCTGGATCAGGTTAGAGACATTCAAAGTGGCTGGTGAACGAGCTAGACTTTCCTTTCCAGTTACTAATGATACAGTTCTCAGATGGGAGGCCATCCACTGAGGCATTCGCCCTAGCACGAACGGCATTAAACCAAGCTTCCAGATGGTTGGATTCCCATTCAACAGAGGAATAGCATACAACTGGAGAAGGCAAAGCAACACTTGATAAGCAAGAAGAAATTGTACTTTACTCAGCTCAAGTCTACTCAAAATTTACTTTAATTTGTATTAATGGCACAGTGAGTTGTCTTTACTCTCAAATCAATAAAGAAATTCACAATAAATGATAAATCAATCAAAGATGATAAAATAGAATCGATAAATCTTGTGGAAAATTAAAATACACACAAAGAATAAAATATTATGCACAGAACACAAGTAAATGTAAAACTGGAATCAAGAATATTGCACTGAAATAAACTCTAGCAATATTGCAAATGACAATTACTAATCAAGAATTGCTGCACAACCACAACACTACATAATTTTTTTCTGAAGAAAAGATTAATGGCAGCACAATAATTGCACAAGTCATTTCAGAATGAGTCAATACTGCATATATAAAATAGCACACACAAGAAAATCCAGTTTAACAACAACAACACAAAATATATGAAGAATGAATTGATTGAACACTTTAACTTTTAATTGCTACTTAGGCAATCACTGCAACAAAGCAAGAGAATGCTTTACTTAAATAGGAATTAAAAGTACACTAAGAGTGAATTTGTTCAATGAAATATGAATAATATAAAGAAAAATAAAGGACATAAAATAAAAAACAGAGAAAGATTAACACTTAAATAGTGCAGGAACACAAACATCAATATGCACAATACTATGATAATTTTCTTGCAATAAGGTCTTGTGTTGACAAAAATTGGTAACAAATGTCACTATTGTCTGTGGAGATTAAGACAAATTAGACACTGGAAATAGAGCATACTGGGGAAAAACTGGGAAGTGAATTAAGACGAAATTGGCAAAAACACACAAGAAATGCTGGAAAATTAAATGAGGTAGAACACTAAGTTGTCGAAGATTCTGCACATATATCGACGATAGACACACACGGGAGGCTTTTACATGCGCTCAGGGACAACGAAACAAACTTGCATCTTGACCCCCTATGCTGTTCGTAATAAAATGGTATAAGGGTAGGAAAATAAACCACAGTAGTTGCTGAGTGTGGGGTAGTGGGTGGCTGGTGCAGCGGCACACTGAGTGAGCCACGAGGCAGCTGAGAACAGCGTAACCCATGCACTCTGCCGTACACCCAAAAAACTAAGCACGTGGACAGTTAGGCTAGCTGGCTTAAAAAAAAAACACAGGGATGGTATAACACTCAAAATGGCTTGGAACTGGGAGCACAAAATGATGGTGAAGGCTGAAACTCATGAGGCTTGCTTTAGTACTGGAGCAAGTCAGCTGGGTTAGTTGATTGGCTGGCTTGGCTTAACCTTCACTCAGCCGAGGATGGCTTGAGAAACTGTAACAATGAGCACAGCAAGTTGGAAGCTGGCTTAGCACACAAGGCTGGATAGCATAGTGTGAAGGCTTACTCAGCCCTGTAACAATTTCAGACAGTATTACCCAGGCTGGCTCCTTCTCAGGAAAATTAATGAATAGAAAAAGAAATAATAACAAACATAAACACTATTATATAGAAAATATAAAATATAAAACAACTTGGGTGTCTGGTGTTGGTGACACTGCTTGTTGTTGAAATCGTAGCCGTTGCTGATGATGGAGGGGGGGGTCGCAGGTGTTGGTTACAACTCACTGGCTAGTTCTTCACAGTATAGCCTTGAGTATTCTATCCCGATGACAGGAAAGCAGGTTCTTTACTGCTGCAATGATGAGGGGTTACGTCCTGCAATTTCATAGAGGTGCACAGGTAATTAAATCCAAAAAGGGGAAGTCTCAGGACGTTAGTCCATCTCCATCAGTTCTACTCGTTGATTGTCAGGTGACCCTCTCTGTCATCCAAGCTACAAAGATAGACAAGTTACCCACTGCTTAAGAAATCACTCTCCATGATAAGTACAATACCTAAAAGATGCGGTGATTATTACAACAGTCAGCTTAGAGCAAGACTGAAAGGACTAAGTTTATTATTGGTCGAAAGTGAAGCTTTTAACCAATAAATCCACTAGAATACAAGGCAGGCATGTACTTACAGTAGTGCTGGGAGCTGTGAGTCTAGTGATTAGTGTTTGGACTGGAGCCCCACATGTCACCTTTCGGGGGGCAGAGGGGGGAAGAAGGAAAGGAAGGGATAGCGGGAGCTAGACTGACCCTACCTTAACAAGCAGCCGGCAGTCAAACTATCACTTTCAGGGTGGGGGAAAAAAGGCAGGAATAGTGGGAGCTGGACTTACCCTACCTTAACAAGTAGCCGGCAATGAAACTATCACTTTCGGGGAGGGGGAAAAAAGGCGGGAATAGCGGGAGCTTGACTTATCCTACCTTAACAAGTAGCCGGCAATGAAACTATTGTTACTATATACTCCCTCGATACTCCTATCTATTGAACTTTTCCGTCAAACTCCCCCATACCAAGACTTATAGTCAAGGAGTATAAGAAGAATAGGTGAGGAAAAAGTTCTAACATATGGAAGTCGCGTAAGGCAAGAAATTTTCTACTGACTGTCACGACTTAACCAGTCAGAGAAATAATTGGATGAACCATTGATATATACAATATGGAACTTAAAAGCCTGGAGTCCCAATGTCCACCTCAAGAGGCGACTGTTGGTTCCCTTAAAAGTTTCTAGGTATATCAAAAGTTTGTGGTCCATTTCTAAAATGAATTCTTTTCCCAGCAAATAAAATTTAAGTTTGGAGATACCCCACACTAGGGCCAAACATTCCTTTTCTATGGTGGAGTATCTCGTTTCTGCGGGAAGGAGTTTCCGGCTTAGGAAGCATACAGGGAAGGAAGTACCATCATGGTATTGTAGCACCGCACCTAAGCCAGTATTGGAGGCATCAGTTCTTAAACAAAATGTTTTATTAATATCTGGAATCTTAAGTATAGGGTCTTTCGAGAAGATATTTTTAATCTCATTAAATTTTTCCCGAGCTACGTCGGAAAGTTCAAAAAGTTCCTTCACATACTTTTTAAGGAAGTCGGATAAGATGCCTGTAAGATCATAAGGTTCGGGATAAACCGTGCATAAAAATTTACAGAACCAAGAAAGCTACACATGAGCTTCTTGGTTTTGGGGAATTTAAATTCTAATAAAGCTTTGATCTTACTGGGGAGAGGCTGCAGAGAGTTATTAGAAAGTATCAGTCCAAGATATCTAATTTTGTTATACAAAAGGAAGCATTTCTTCGGCTTGGTAGTGAGGCCATGTGAGCATAACCTACGTAAAACTGATGTTAATGGACATGTTCGCCCCACGTGGATGTCATTACGTAAATGTTATCAAAATAAACTGAAACATTTGGCATATTACCCAAGACCTTTCTCATCAGTCTCACGTAGGTAGCACAGGCAGTTACCAAACCGAAGGGCATAGTTCTATATTGCATCAGTTCTTGGTGTGTAGGAAAAGCGGTATACTGCTTAGAAGAAGGATCTAACATTACTTGATGATATGCCTGCGCAATATCAATCTCTGAAAAGAAGGAAGCATCATAAAATTTGTGTAGATCGAGTTATAGCATTAAGGCCTCTGAAGTCAATAGCAAGTCAATATGAATTATCCTCCTTAACCATGACTACTGGTGAACGATATGAAGATACTGAAGGTTCAATGATCTTTAGTTTTAATAATTTGTCTACCTCTCGGTCAAATGCATCCCTAAGGTGAACTGGAACTGGGTATAATTTTCGTTTGATAGGATTGTCTGTCACTAAGCCAATCTTATGGACTACCGTGGAGGTAACACCTGGAATATCAGTAAAGACGTCTGAAAAGTTACTCACACATTGAAGTAGTTCATGTCTCTTATGGTCATCCAAAGACTCATTAATATTAATGTTGTAATAAAGTTGGTAGAATTACCGACAATATGTAAAGTAAAAGGACACAAGTGCAACTAATGTGACATTTATTGTGGCAACGTTTCGCTCTCCAGGAGCTTTATCAAGCCATTACAAACAATACATGTACACAGAGGGTATATATAGGATCAGAGTGAGGTGAATACTAGTGAGGTACCATTTCGATGTTCACTAGTGGTAGTAGTAGTAGTAGTGGTAGTGACAAAAGTAATACAATATGGTAGAGCAATTAATTCGTACATGAGTAAAAGGATATAAAAGCTATTACTTGGGTAATAGCTTTTATATCCTTTTACTCATGTACGAATTAATTGCTCTACCATATTGTATTACTTTTGTCACTACCACTACTACTACCACCACTAGTGAACATCGAAATGGTACCTCACTAGTATTCACCTCACTCTGATCCTATATATACCCTCTGTGTCCATGTATTGTTTGTAATGGCTTGATAAAGCTCCTGGAGAGCGAAACGTTGCCACAATAAATGTCACATTAGTTGCACTTGTGTCCTTTTACTTTAAATATTAATGTTGGTTGCGCCCGTGTGGTCAAGAGTCACCAAGTCATGTAGTTCTTCATCATAGTCTAAGTTAGAGGTGTCAATTACGCACACTTTACATTCTTCAGTTGTTTTATCAAGTTCGTGTGGAAAAACTAAGTCAAAGTTATTAAGGCAGTTAATCGAATTTCTTCGGTAATATTTCTTAAGGATGTTGATATGATAAAGCTTAGGTTTCCCCTTGACTTCTATGAGGTAGTCAACTTTCCCACAAATTTTTAATACTTTACATGGACCTTTCCATGCTACTAATAATTTATTTGACTTGATAGGCAAAAGTACAAGAACTTCATCTCCTACTTTAAAACTTCTCCTCTGACTTTTGAAATCAAAATAGGTTATGTACTGGTCCACTGACAGGCTTAAGTTTTTCGAAACTATGTCAGAGGTCTCCTCAAGTTTGGACCTAAGGTCAAGGAGAAACTGGTAAGAAGACTGAACCTCAGCATTTACCTCCTCATTAGTCCATAAGTCATGAAGGATGGACAGTGGACCTCTGGCCTGTCTACCATAGAGAAGTTCAAAAGGTGAAAACCCCATAGAGTCACTGGGAACTTCCCTCATGGCAAACAAAGCACAGGTAGGTAACGATGCCACTCCTTAGTTTAAGGGAGCAAAGTTTTCTTAAAATTGACTTTAGAATCGAATGCTGGCGCTCAATCCTCCCATTACAGCTGGGATGATAGGGTGTGGTGAAGAGAGGCTTCACTCCCAGAAGTTGGTATAGATGTTGCATTAAGTCAGATGTGAATTGTGTCCCACGGTCAGACAAAATTTCTCTAGGGATGCCCACTCTGGAGAAGATGGACAAAAGGGCTTCAGCCACCTCTGTAGTAGTTATGGTTTTTAAGAGAACGGCTTCAGGGAAGCTCGAAGCATAATCAACTAATGTTAATATATATCTATGTCCCCCAGATGAAAGTGGAGATAAAGGACCAACGATGTCAATAGCTACTCTTTCAAAAGGTACCGTAAAGACTGGCATTTTGACCATAGGTACTCCCCTGGTACCTCGGGAGGATGACAGTTGGCAAACTTTACACGATCTTCAATAGGTAGTGACATCGGAGGACATTTTTGGCCAAAAATAAGTTTCCCTAATTTTATTTAGGGTTTTACGATGCGAGAAATGTCCGGCCACTGGCAGGTCATGAGCCATTTTAAGAACAGTCTCTCTGCATTGACTTGGAACAACTAAGATGGAATAGTCTGTCGCATCTGAATTTAATTTGAATACTGACTTGTACAAGATACATTTTATATATTCAAATTTATATGAAAAGTTTTTCCTTTGGATAACTTGATTTTGTTTAGTGGCATTATTGCAATTCTGAAGAGAAAGGCAATTACGTTGTAAATTGACAAAGGAGTCCTTCGATATATCTAAAGGCTTAAAGTCAGGGAAAATCAAAGGATGGACAGTAGGAGAAGCCTGGGCTTTGGTCTGAGCCCTAGTCAAGACATTTATGGTATCGGAGATGATATCTTCACTTTCATCTAACAAGTGAACCGGTGATCCTACTACCTCGCTTTCGAGAGTAGCATCACTGGTTTTTAATCCCACATGAATCTCACGAGACATTGTCTCATCTGAACTTTCGAGGGGCTTCTCTGACTCTACAGGAAGAGGATCTGAAGAGCCTATGTCCACCTTTGGTGATGAAAGGTCAACCTCAGAAGGAAGAATGGCACCTTTTACATTACCTATTAGTAAGGAGCAAGAAGTGATGGGAGCTAGTACGGCTTCAGACCAACCTGTGAACCATTTAGACCTAATGTAACAACGGATGGTAGGAAAACTGTCCGTACGGCCCAAGTAGTCTGAAAGTATAGCAGAGGAATGAGTTTCTTTAAGATTAGGGAACAGCTTATCAAAATGACTATACAGTGCATCCAGTGTCTCGTAAAATGGTAGATACATTAAGTCCATTAACTGTTTCCTGAACAAAGAGTGCTTGGTCATTACAGTCTTTAAAACATCTTCCAACTTTTTGGACCTTCTTAGAAGGACAATCTGGACGTTTTATGTCCCTTAACACCCACACAAATGACAAACAGGAATAAAAGAAGTCATTTTACTTTCCACTAGAGGCTTGATTTCTTCCAGGTCTGATGAATCCTTGCCCTTAGGGTTCGATCCCTTTAGTCTTTATAGGAATTGTGATCCTCAGCATACAGGTCAGCAGCCTCAGCAACTTCCTCAGCTTTAATCAGGTTACGTTCTCTAATGAATGTTCGTATCTGGTGAGGAAGAGCTGTCAGGAACTGGTCATCAACCATGAAGTCTCTAAGAGATTCATAACTGTGATCAATTCCTGAACTCTCTATCCAGAACTCGAACAAGCAAAAGAGTGTTTGCCTGTAACTGCTGAAAGTTCTGGCCAGGCTGTAAGGTGCATACCTGAAATCTTTCCTGTAAGAATTAGTGGTTTTTTGATATGCTTTAAGGATTGCCTTCTTCAGTAGGTTATAATTACATACGATATCCTGCAACAAAGTTGCATAGATATTCAAAGCGGTACCAGAAAACAACATTCCTAACCTGGTAGCCCAGGTGTCAGCAGGCCATTCACAGAGGGTAGCGGTATTTTCAAACCCGATAATGTATGAAGTAATATCTTCCCCCTCTGTGAAGGGAGGTAAATTAGGTGTTGGAATATTTGCACTAGCTGCATGATGTTCAATACTCCTTCCTCTAATTGTTGTTGTGTAAGAGTTAACTTTTATTCTCTAATTCAAGGCGAGCTTTTTCGAGGTCGCGATCCTTTTCTGTCTCTATAACTCAAGTTCTCTAGCTTTTTCCTCACGTTCTCTAGCTTTTTCCTCAACATTCTCTATCCTTTGCTCTTTCCTCAAGTTCTCTTATTTTAGCCTGTTCCTAATGTATTTTAGCCTGTTCCTCACGTACTCTAGCTCTTTCTTCACGATTAAGTCTATCACGCTCCTTTTTGTCTTCTCTTTCTCTTTCTAACTGTCTTTCTTGGATTTCTCTCTCAATTCTCTCTCTCTCCTTTTTCTCTTCTCTTCCTCTTTCTAACTGTCTCTCTTCTCTCTCAATTCTCTCTCTTTCAAGTCTTTCCTGGATCTTAGCACTAATGAAAGATTCTAAATTTTTCCCTGTTATTCCTAACTTACTTCTCCAGCGTTCATCCAAAACTGGTATTCCTCCATACTTGCAAGAATAACTTAAACTATCAGGGAAAATGAAACGCTTATTAAAAGAAAGTGGAGGGTTCAATCCTGCTCTGCTCAAACTGTAAATAAACCAGAGGGCTCGATCCCTACTTCAATTAAACAATATGTATTAATTAAAACGAAGGGTTCTATGCCGGCTTCGAGCAAACAGCAAGTAGAATGGGGTCACTTGACCATCCAATCTTCTCACCAACAAATCAAGAGTGTCCTATGACAGTTCCCTTGATAAAATAAAGAGCTCAATGAAACAAATTGTCACTGGAAAATCTCGGGTCCCTAGAGTCTAATCCTCCAAAGTGTTTCAAGCTCACACAAAAATAGATGACAGAATTAACTAGTATTCCTGCCTTGACTTGACTTACAATAAATTGAGACTATAACATTCACCAAATCTTTCAAATACCTGTACTGTAGTCCTACCATAGGGAATGATTACTCATAGCTGGTGGTAACCGTCTGTGGTATGCGGCGTTGAAGTTCCTATTGTAGATTCGAGATGGAATTGAATCTTGATTCAGTAGAGTTGATCCTGGCAAGGTCGCCACTTGTGAAGGCTTACTCAGCCCTGTAACAACTTCAGTCAGTATTACCAAGGCTGGCTCCTCCTCAGGAAAATTAGTGAATAGAAAAAGAAATAATAACAGACAAACATAAACACTATTATATAGAAAATATAAAATATAAAACACTTAAATATGAAATATTAATCCTACATTAAAGAAAATGAAAAATGAAAAATATAAATGATAACTGAATTCAACGTTAATATAAAACTTGGGTGTCTTGTGTTGGTGACACCATGTGTTGTTGAAATCGTAGCCGTTGCTGATGATGGGGGGGGCGTCGCAGGTGTTGGTTACGACCCACTGGCTAGTTCTTCACAGTATAGCCTTGAGTATTCTATCCCGATGACAGGAAAGCAGTTCTTACCGCTGCAATGATGAGGGGTTACGTCCTGCAATTTCATACAGGTGCACTGGTAATTAAATCTGAAAAGGGGAAGTCTCATGACGTTAGTCCATCTCCATCAGTTCTACTCGTTGATTGGCAGGTGACTCTCTCTGTCATCCAAGCTGGAAAGATAGACAGGTTACCAACTTCTTAAGAAATCACTCTCCATGATAAGTACAATACCTAAAAGATGTGGTGATTATTACAACAGTCAACCTAGAGCAAGACTGAAAGGACTAAGTTTATTATTTGTCAAAAGTGAAGCTTTTAAACCAAAAATCCACTAGAATACAAGGCAGGCATGTACTTACAGTAGTGCTGGGAGCTGTGAGTCTAGTGATTACTGTTTGGACCGGAGCCCCACACGTCACCTTTCGGGGGGGCGGAGGGGGGAAGAAGGAGGGGAAGGGATAGGATGAGCTAGACTGACCCTACCTTAACAAGCAGCCGGCTGTCAAACTATCACTTTCGGGGTGGGGGAAAAAAGGAGGGAATAACGGGAGCTTGACTTACCCTACCTTAACAAGTAGCCGGCAATGAAACTATCACTTTCGGGGAGGGGAGCTTGACTTACCCTACCTTAACAAGTAGCCGGCAATGAAACTATTGTCACTATATACTCCCTCGCTATTCCTATCTATTGAACTTTTCCCTCACAATAGAGCTTCTCCCCCCATAAATTGGCTTGGCTTAATTTG
The DNA here is from genome assembly GCF_026875155.1 of Cherax quadricarinatus. NCBI lineage: Eukaryota > Metazoa > Arthropoda > Malacostraca > Decapoda > Parastacidae > Cherax > Cherax quadricarinatus. The sequence continues at coordinate 39,406,434 of NC_069445.1, read as the reverse complement.
CAAACTTGGGTCAACCCCTCCCAAGTAATGCATATAAGCAGATAAGAAACAAAGACTGACCAGAAAGTAGTGCAGAGAGGCTGGTGGGTGCTTACTCGGGGTAGCTGCCTGGCTAGGCCGCCATGGGTCAACACACAAGGACTGTCGCTAGCAAAAGTTAATCTCCTTACATCTGTGTAAATTTACGACCATCACTGGTACCATTTGTAGCGTGGGGGTTCGAGAGTCAAAGTGGGATAGTGACACACTTGGTTAAGCTGTTAACACTGTGAATGCAGAGTCAGTGAGGGAAGGCCCAGCCTGCCTGTAAGTCGCCTGTAGTACTATCTGGGAACTGAGAGAGGGCAGGGAGACTGACGCTCACATGTGGCATCACATGACGTCACATGCTAGCCCCTAGGCCTAGCAAGGGATCGTCTATATAAAATATACAGATGGTACTAACTGCGATACTCAGATTTGCTACACAAACATATACAGGGGATCAGCAACTTTGCTGACAGAAGCACCAACGCTTCAGTGCTAGACAGCAAGTGAAGCTCCAACGCTTCAGTGTTAGACAACAAGTGAAACACTAATGCTTCAGTGCTAGACAACAAGTGAAGCACCAACACTTCAGTGCTAGACAACAAGTGAAGCACCAATGCTTCAGTATCAGACAAGTGAAGCACCAACGCTTCAGTGCTAGACAGCAAGTGAAGCACCAACGCTTCAGTGTTAGACAGCAAGTGAAGCACCAACGCTTCAGTGCTAGACAGCAAGTGAATCACCAACGCTTCAGTGCTAGACAGCAAGTGAAGCACCAACGCTTCCGTGTTAGAAACAAGTGAAGCACCAACGCTTCAGTACCAGACAACAAGTGAAGCACCAACGCTTCCGTGTTAGAAACAAGTGAAGCACCAACGCTTCAGTACCAGAAAACAAGTTAAGCACCAACGCTTCAGTACCAGACAACAAGTGAAGCACCAACGCTTCAGTGCTAGACAACAAGTGAAGCACCAACGCTTCAGTACCAGAGAGCAAGTGAAGCACCAACGCTTTCGTGTTAGAAACAAGTGAAGCACCAACGCTTCAGTACCAAACAACAAGTGAAGCACCAACGCTTCAGTACCAGACAACAAGTGAAGCACCAACGCTTCAGTGCTAGACACAAGTGAAGCACCAACGCTTCAGTACCAAACAAAAAGTGAAGCACCAACGCTTCAGTGCCAGACAAGTGAAGCACCAACGCTTAAGTACCAGACAACAAGTGAAGCACCAACGCTTCAGTGCTAGACTAACAAGTGAAGCACCAACGCTTCATACCAGACAAGTGAAGCACCAACGCTTCAGTACCAGACAACAAGTGAAGCACCAACGCTTCAGTACCATACAAGTGAAGCACCAATGCTTCAGTGCTAGACAACAAGTGAAGCACCAACGCTTCAGTACATACAAGTGAAGCACCAGCGCTTCAGTGCTAGACAACAAGTGAAGCACCAACGCTTCAGTACCATACAAATGAAGCACCAACGCTTCAGTGCTAGACAACAAGTGAAGCACCAACGCTTCAGTACCATACAACAAGTGAGGCACCAACGCTTCAGTGCTAGACAACAAGTGAAGCACCAACGCTTCAGTACCAGACAACAAGTGAAGCACCAACGCTTCAGTACCAGGCAAGTGAAGCACCAACGCTTCAGTGCTAGACAACAAATGAAGCACCAACGCTTCAGTACCATACAACAAGTGAGGCACCAACGCTTCAGTACCATACAAGTGAAGCACCAACGCTTCAGTACCATACAAGTGAAGCACCAACGCTTCAGTACCAGGCAAGTGAAGCACCAACGCTTCAGTACCAGACAAGTGAAGCCCCAACGCTTCAGTACCAGACAAGTGAAGCACCAACGCTTCAGTGCTAGACAACAAGTGAAGCACCAACGCTTCAGTGCTAGACAACAAGTGAAGCACCAACGCTTCAGTGCTAGACAAGTGAAGCACCAACGCTTCAGTACCAGACAAGTGAAGCACCAACGCTTCAGTGCTAGACAACAAGTGAAGCACCAACGCTTCAGTGCTAGACAGCAAGTGAAGCACCAACGCTTCAGTACCAGACAACAAGTGAAGCACCAACGCTTCAGTACCATACAAGTGAAGCACCAAACGCTTCAGTGCAGACAACAAGTGAAGCACCAACGCTTCAGTACCATACAAGTGAAGCACCAGCGCTTCAGTGCTAGACAACAAGTGAAGCACCAACGCTTCAGTACCATACAAGTGAAGCACCAGCGCTTCAGTGCTAGACAACAAGTGAAGCACCAACGCTTCAGTACCATACAACAAGTGAGGCACCAACGCTTCAGTGCTAGACAACATGAAGCACCAACGCTTCAGTGCTAGACAACAAGTGAAGCACCAACGCTTCAGTGCTAGACAACAAGTGAAGCACCAACGCTTCAGTACCAGACAACAAGTGAAGCACCAACGCTTCAGTACCAGGCAAGTGAAGCACCAACGCTTCAGTGCTAGACAACAAATGAAGCACCAACGCTTCAGTACCAGGCAAGTGAAGCACCAACGCTTCAGTGCTAGACAACAAGTGAAGCACCAACGCTTCAGTGCTAGACAACAAGTGAAGCACCAACGCTTCAGTGCTAGACAGCAAGTGAAGCACCAACGCTTCAGTGCTAGACAACAAGTGAAGCACCAACGCTTCAGTACCATACAACAAGTGAAGCACCAACGCTTCAGTACCAGGCAAGTGAAGCACCAACGCTTCAGTACCAGACAAGTGAAGCACCAACGCTTCAGTACCAGGCAAGTGAAGCACCAACGCTTCAGTACCAGACAAGTGAAGCACCAACGCTTCAGTACCATACAACAAGTGAAGCACCAACGCTTCAGTGCTAGACAACAAGTGAAGGACCAACGCTTCAGTGCTAGACAACAAGTGAAGCACCAACGCTTCAGTGCTAGAACAACAAGTGAAGCACCAAACGCTTCAGTGCTAGACAACAAGTGAAGCACCAACGCTTCAGTGCTAGACAACAAGTGAAGCACCAACGCTTCAGTGCTAGACAACAAGTGAAGCACCAACGCTTCAGTGCTAGGCAACAAGTGAAGCACCAACGCTTCAGTGCTAGACAACAAGTGAAGCACCAACGCTCAGTGCTAGACAACAAGTGAAGCACCAACGCTTCAGTGCTAGACAACAAGTGAAGCACCAACGCTTCAGTGCTAGACAACAAGTGAAGCACCAACGCTTCAGTGCTAGACAACAAGTGAAGCACCAACCTTCAGTGCTAGACAAGTGAAGCACCAACGCTTCAGTGCTATACAGTTAACGTACAAAGACAGTTTACATAATGGCAGAAGAGAGTCTAAACACAGTTATGTTTACATATCTGCAGACAAAAAAAAAAAACTGGTGGATAAATACTATAAAATGACTAAAATTGAACAGAAGGATTCAAGACTCTTCAGAAAGGATCAGAAAAATTGTTTACTGGAATTTAATACGAACTTAATCAAAGATTTAAAGTTAAGAGATACGAACATAAGAATGCAAACACGGTCTCCTGTGCGAGTTTTTTTTTTATGAAAAAAAAAAAACCGTTTAAGACAACAAAGTCGGAAATAATTATTACCCCAGATGTGTCTCCTTAAGTGTACAAAGACAAAATTTCATCATCAGAAGAGGGTGAACCAGCATAATTAAGAGTGGCTTTTAGGAACTTTGATAAAAAGTAGTTTTAAACCCTCTTTCTCTAACGCTTGCGACCTATTCTTGAGTATGAAGAGCCGGTGTGGAGCCCTCGCCTAATAAAACCCAAAATTAAACCTGGGGATGGAGGTGAGTCCTAAGGAGAGAATCAAGTCTGGTATTTTAGCTGAGGAGACTGTGCTACGTAGAAAGAAATAACTGGTTCTCATGTCACTGGAAGAGAGATTCGATAAGGGTATACAAAATACCACATGAAATAGAGATGGAGGATGCAACGAAAAAATTGGCACATAACTGAAAATTAAACACTTGTACAAAAATATAAATATTATTAAATGTTTTTTTCGTTTTAACGTAAGAAGTTCAACGAGCTAGCAACGACAGAGTGAAAGTCAACTCAGTAATAGGGACTGAAAAGCACATTAAATATTGATCACTGTTTAGAAAGGAATGACAGGAGCTCCAGATTCAAAGCTCAAACTCCCCAACAACCGAAATAGGCACTTACAAACAGGAAATTACTTATCTGCACACAGATGAGTCACAGTGGTCAAAAAAGTAAAAAAAAAAAAAAAAAAAAAAAACAAGACTGGATGAGGTAATGGCAGAGTCCAAGCAAAGACTCAGGAACAGGTATGAAGTGGGGCCAGGAAGGAGCGAACTGGGTACCGGCAAGAGACATGTGAGGGGCCAGGAGCTGCAACCACTTACACCTGACTATACACTTGCCTCATACTAATGTGAAAAAATAAGTCAGGAACCATTGTAAATGAGGCTACACTGTAAATGAGGTTGCAGTGTAAATGAGGTTGCAGTGTAAATGAGGTTGCAGTGTAAATGAGGTAGACTTGTAACTAAGGCAGCATTGTAAATGAGGTAGACTTGTAAATAAGGCAGCATTGTAAATGAGGTAGACTTGTAAATAAGGTAGCATTGTAAATGAGGTAAACTTGTAAATAAGGTAGCATTGTAAATGAGGTAAACTTGTAAATAAGGTAGCATTGTAAATGAGGTAAACTTGTAAATAAGGTAGCATTGTAAATGAGGTAGACTTGTAAATAAGGTAGCATTGTAAATGAGTTTGACTGTAAATAAGGTAGCATTGTAAATGAGGTAGACTTGTAAATAAGGTAGCATTGTAAATGAGCAGTATTACAAATCCTGTAGCTTTACAAATTATGTGCCTTTGTAAATAATGCTGCACTAAATAATTTACTTTATAAATGGGGCAACTTTGTAAATGAGATAGCACTGAAAGATGTGGCATCATTTTAAATGTAATATTGTAAATGGTGTAGAAGGGTAAAAGATTAGAACTGTAAATGGGGTAGCATTGTGAATGAAGTATCGTTGTAAATGCAGTTACATTATTAAAAGTAAACCTGGTAAATTAGGTAGAATTTGAAAGGATATTGCAATGTAATTGTGATTGCTTAGTAAAGTGGTACCATCGTACCACTTGCAAAGAGGGAGCATTGTAAATGTGATTGCTTAGTAAAGTGGTACCATCGTACCACTTGCAAAAGAGGGAGCATTGTAAATGTGATTGCTTAGTAAAGTGGTACCATCGTACCACTTGCAAAAGAGGGAGCATTGTAAATAAGGAATTAATGTCCATTAAGAAGCATTATAAAGGGAGCATTTAATAATAAGTTGAATAAATAGACAAATTGGGAAACGAAATAGGAAATTAATTAGAGTTTATTTATCACTTGCAGAATTTAGTTTTTAAAAACAAATGTTATGGAAATTCTGGTGGAATAAAAACAGAGGAAAGATGAAAATTTTAATTTTAAATATATACAATAAACTTTTAACAAGACCTGAAATTTTTATATTGGTGGAATGGTCTTAAAGCTGCCTTTTTTGATGTTGGTGAAATGGTCGTAATGGAGCAACCTTTGGTTCAAAACTGATAAGCTTTACATTTCTAGTGTAGTCTACCCTTAAAAGGGTCTTGGCTTCCTTATGTTACAAAATTAATACTACTATAAATTAAAGAATGGATAATTAATGTGATAAAACGAAGGTCTCCAAACCTTTAAAGAAAGTTATTCCTAACAAGATACCTTGTAGAAGCTCTTTTATCACTACCGTAACCTTAAATTACTGTTTCAAGAAATGAATGCCGTGTTTACATTGCTAGATCGTCACTGGTAGTTATGGAGAACTGCTCTCTACCCGACAGCACTGCATCTTCAGTTGCCAGATAACACAGCACTGTAAATATTGATATTGTTACAACCTGTGATGTCTTTGAAGTAACATCCTAGTCGATGTTTGTCTTCAGTAGACAATAAACTATTGTCTGCTGCTTTGGTTTGCCTCATGCTGGGCGAACACTCATGACGCCTGAATCCACGGGACCATGCAATCCTTAAGATTAGTGCATCCAGCAGAACTGGATGTTGTACTCGCTACCCAAGGACATACGGTGGTGTGGATGACTCCAGGCTAATTATAAAAATACTGCTCGTTTTACTAGTACACAAAACAGGGAGTATATTGACATTAGCCTAGAGTCATCCACACCAACGTATGTCCTTGGGTAGCGAGTACAACAACCAGTTCTGCTGTGTGCACTACTCTAAGGATTGCGCGGTCCCGTGGATTAAGGCGTCATGAGTTTTTGCTCACCATGAAGCAGGCCAAAGCAGCATGGGTTCGACTCTTTGGCTAGTCGCAGTGTTGTTATTGATCAATACCACTTGTTCGTGGGTACAATAAATAAATAATATATATATATATATATATATATATATATATATATATATATATATATATATATAAATATATATATATATACAAGGAATTCGCGAGAGCAGGCGAAATATACACAAACACTGATCTCTGGCTGAAGGAGACTCGAACCTATGAACCTTAGGACAGTGTGTATATTTCGCCTGCTCTCGCGAATTCCTTGCATAGTTAAAATCTCTAGTAAGGCTGATGCATGCAGGGGATGAGATGAAAAGCTGTAAACCTTCTCCCTGAAAGCTGGCTGCCTTGGATCAAACGTGTAGCGCAAGCTACACGCCAAGGTATTGTCCAGTGTGGGTAGATTGGTAAAGCACTGCGTACCTTGTCCTAAGGTTCGTAGGTTCGAGTCTCCTTCAGCCAGAGATCAGTGTTTGTATAAATATATATATATATATATATATATATATATATATATATATATATATATATATATATATATATATATATATAATATATATATATCAATGCACAATGTAGAAACAAGCGAAGGTATATACAAGGAAAGACGTGCCAGCAGGATTCTAACCCACGCTGTCACTGTCCACGAGTGAGGTCTAGCTCTCTCCATGACGCCTTCAGCCACTTTGCTACAGATGCCTGAAAATGCTAGGTAGCTTGGTAACAAGTCATGTTTCTTTCTGGTCCGTCCGCACCAGTGAGCCTCAGGCATGGTTTAAGCTATTTCAAACTCCTCCTGTACGTTCTGATAACACGAGTGATACTATATCAATGTGCCACGCGGAAACAAAGATTTTAGATTTTGTCACCGAAGCAGCTAGTTTATTGTGCACCCCATATCCATTATGTGGACGGTAGCGCGAGAGCATATGGATACACGAAACGTTTAGAAACTAGTCCCTGAAATGCATCTGGATATATATCTACAGTTCCCTTATCTCTGCAAGCAATTTTATTTTCATTAATAAGATATCTTGACATATCACATAGGTTATTATACTATCTATATATTCCTCAATAAGTGGATAATTTATCACATAGTGTTCAAGATAGTGACCATAGGGCTGACCATATATTTTTTATTGGCTTGATCATTATCTGTGTATCTGCCAAACTGCCAGAAGTACTTGTAACCAAGCCTAAGTCTGGCCACTGCAACATTTGTCAGTTTGATCCCGTTGCAAGATGCTCGATAAACGTACTTATTTACGTTCTTGTTATCACAGTGGGTTATAGATCTACTCAGGCTTCTAACTACATTCAGTTTTGTTATTTACTTCTCTCCTGAATATTATTCGTAATGCTAGACACAGATACACCAGAGTTATATTCTGCATTTTCCTCCAGGGTGCTTTTCTTGGCTAACGTATCAGTTTAATAATGAATGACTAATCCAGTCTTTTGGAATCCTAACTATTTTTACTTTGGAGGTTTGGGAAACAGAACACCCAGGGAATCTGGTCCTGCCAAACAAAAACCCCCCCCCCCATTAACGCTTTTCGCCCCCCCCCCCCCCCAAATACTTGCTACTCCTATTTACACTTTGGTCACACTTCACAGAACGCACATAATTATATATATAATTAAACCAACATCTGGGTTTTTCTCCTTTTTCTAAATACTCTTGTTCTTTTTTATTTTTTTCTATTGTCCAGGGGGAAGTGGAAAAAAATCTTTCCTCCGTAACCATGCGGCGTATGAGGCGACTAAAACCGGGGGAGCAAGGGGCTAGTAACCCCTTCCCTTATACTTTACTAAAAAAGAGAAAAAGAAAAATTTTAAAAAAAACGGGGATGCTTAAATGTGCGTGGATTAGTGCGGATGACAAAAAACAGAGATTGCGATTTATGAATGAAAAAAAGTTTGGTGCCCCGGCTCTAAGCGAAACAAAGCTGAAGGGGGGGGAAGTTTCAGTGGGGGGAAAATAAATGGGATTAAATCTGGAGACGAGAGAGTTAGAGCAAAAAAGGGGGTCGTAATTTAAATGATCATTTTATGAAAGAAAAAAGGAATATGAAGTGTAAATTCAAGAATTATGTGGTTTAAAGAAAAGGTTGGGGATTGCGAGAAGTGGGGATAATTAGCGTGATCACCTGGAGAAGAGAGGAATGCGAGGAGAGAGAGAGTTTTGGGGGAATTTAATGAATTTTAGGAGCCTTTTAAACCAATGAGAGAGTAATTTTGGTAGGGGGCCTGAATGCTAAAGTAGGAGAAACTTTTAGAGAGGGTGTATAGGTAAGTTTGGGGGGGCCAGGGGTAAATGAAATGGAGCCCTTTGATTTAACTTTGTTAGAAAGGGGTTTGTTATAGGGAAAACTATTTAAAAAAAAAAGGATAAATAAATATACAAGATATGATGTAGGGGGAAATGACAGTAGTTTGTTGGATTATGTATTGGTAGAAAAAGACGTTAAACTTTAGGATGTACATTTTATAGAGGGGCCAAGATATATCAGATCACTTTCTAGTTGTAGCTAACTGAGAGTAAAAGGTAGATGGGGTACAAGGAGAATAGAAGCATCAGGGAAGAGAGAGGTGAAGGTTTATAAACTAAAAGAGAGGCAGTTAGGGTAAGATATAAACAGCTATTGGAGGATAGATGGGCTAATGAGAGCATAGGCAATGGGGTCGAAGAGGTATGGGGTAGGATTAAAAATGTAGTGTTAGAGTGTTCAGCAGAAGTTTGTGGTTACAGGAAGGTGGGTGCGGGAGGGAAGAGGAGCGATTGGTGGAATGATGATGTAAAGAGAGTAGTAAGGGAGAAAAAGTTAGCATATGAGAAGTTTTTACAAAGTAGAAGTGATGCAAGGAGGGAAGAGTATATGGAGAAAAAGAGAGAGGTTAAGAGAGTGGTGAAGCAATGTAAAAAGAGAGCAAATGAGAGAGTGGGTGAGATGTTATCAACAAATTTTGTTGAAAATAAGAAAAAGTTTTGGAGTGAGATTAACAAGTTAAGAAAGCCTAGAGAACAAATGGATTTGTCAGTTAAAAATAGGAGAGGAGAGTTACTAAATGGAGAGTTAGAGGTATTGGGAAGATGGAGGGAATATTTTGAGGAATTGTTAAATGCTGATTGAAGATAGGGAAGCTGTGATTTCGTGTATAGGGCAAGGAGGAATTACATCTTGTAGGAGTGAGAAGAGCCAGTTGTGAGTGTGGGGGAAGTTCGTGAGGCAGTAGGTAAAATGAAAGGGGGTAAGGCAGCCGGGATTGATGGATAAAGATAGAAATGTTAAAGCAGGTGGGGATATAGTTTTGGAGTGGTTGGTGCAATTATTTAATAAATGTATGGAAGAGGGTAAGGTACCTAGGGATTGGCAGAGAGCATGCATAGTTCCTTTGTATAAAGGCAAAGGGGATAAAAGAGAGTGCAAAAATTATAGGGGGATAAGTCTGTTGAGTGTACCTGGTAAAGTGTATGGTAGAGTTATAATTGAAAGAATTAAGAGTAAGACGGAGAATAGGATAGCAGATGAACAAGGAGCTTTAGGAAAGGTAGCGGGTGTGTGGACCAGTTGTTTACAGTGAAACATATAAGTGAACAGTATTTAGATAAGGCTAAAGCGTCTTTGTGGCATTTATGGATTTGGAAAAGGCGTATGACAGGGTGGATAGGGGGGCAATGTGGCAGATGTTGCAAGTGTATGGTGTAGGAGGTAGGTTACTGAAAGCAGTGAAGAGTTTTTACGAGGATAGTGAGGCTCAAGTTAGAGTATGTAGGAAAGAGGGAAATTTTTTCCCAGTAAAAGTAGGCCTTAGACAAGGATGTGTGATGTCACCGTGGTTGTTTAATATATTTATAGATGGGGTTGTAAGAGAAGTAAATGCGAGGTCTTGGCAAGAGGCGTGGAGTTAAAAGATAAAGAATCACACACAAAGTGGGAGTTGTCACAGCTGCTCTTTGCTGATGACACTGTGCTCTTGGGAGATTCTGAAGAGAAGTTGCAGAGTTTGGGTGGATGAATTTGGTAGGGTGTGCAAAAGAAGAAAATTAAAGGTGAATACAGGAAAGAGTAAGGTTATGAGGATAACAAAAAGATTAGGTGATGAAAGATTGAATATCAGATTGGAGGGAGAGAGTATGGAGGAGGTGAACGTATTCAGATATTTGGGAGTGGACGTGTCAGCGGATGGGTCTATGAAAGATGAGGTGAATCATAGAATTGATGAGGGAAAAAGAGTGAGTGGTGCACTTAGGAGTCTGTGGAGACAAAGAACTTTGTCCTTGGAGGCAAAGAGGGGAATGTATGAGAGTATAGTTTTACCAACGCTCTTATATGGGTGTGAAGCGTGGGTGATGAATGTTGCAGCGAGGAGAAGGCTGGAGGCAGTGGAGATGTCATGTCTGAGGGCAATGTGTGGTGTGAATAAAATGCAGAGAATTCGTTGTTTGGAAGTTAGGAGGAGGTGCGGGATTACCAAAACTGTTGTCCAGAGGGCTGAGGAAGGGTTGTTGAGGTGGTTCGGACATGTAGAGAGAATGGAGCGAAACAGAATGACTTCAAGAGTGTATCAGTCTGTAGTGGAAGGAAGGCGGGGTAGGGGGCGGCCTAGGAAAGGTTGGAGGGGAGGGGGTAAAGGAGGTTTTGTGTGCGAGGGGCTTGGACTTCCAGCAGGCATGCATGAGCGTGTTTGATAGGAGTGAATGGAGACAAATGGTTTTAATACTTGACGTGCTGTTGGAGTGTGAGCAAAGTAACATTTATGAAGGGATTCAGGGAAACCGGCAGGCCGGACTTGAGTCCTGGAGATGGGAAGTACAGTGCCTGCACTCTGAAGGAGGGGTGTTAATGTTGCAGTTTAAAAACTGTAGTGTAAAGCACCCTTCTGGCAAGACAGTGATGGAGTGAATGATGGTGAAAGTTTTTCTTTTTCGGGCCACCCTGCCTTGGTGGGAATCGGCCAGTGTGATAATAATAAAAATATTACTTTTTTCCGAATTTTTGAGTTTCTAAATTCATTTCCAGTGAGTATGTTGTTAGTCATTTTGTGAGTGTAGAGCCTTTAGTGATGACACAGAATAAGTAATGATCACAAAGTCATGTTCGGTGTCGTAAGTTAGCTTTAACGCCATTAGGATGACAAACAATTCAGTCTGTGATGTTGACGCTCAGTAGTTAATTCTTACCATACCAGGGGCGGGGATAGAACCCGCGATCAGGTTCTATCCCCGCCCGTGGTATGGTTTGTTTGCAATCGTGTCATTACGATTTCGTGAGTCAAGTTAATTCTTATGCCTAACTCAACACTGGCGTGTGCCAGTCCCGTGGAGGCCATTATCAAATCCAACCTACCCAGCATTTTCCACCTAACTCCATCCTATAAATACGTTCCTTTCACCCAGGTAGATCTGTTTGTGACTTGATAAAGCCCACTGTGTGGGCGAAACGTTGTCAATAAAACATCACATTATACTGCTTATGTGTTTATTTTCCAAGATTCAGATCTTCCCGTTAAGTCTCTCCA